>JARQOC010000116.1:0-148471 GCA_033576535.1 Allobates femoralis
CCATCCCCGTCTCGTCACCCGTCCTCTGTCTTGTCGCACGTCCCACGTCTCGTCACCTGACCCGTCTTCTGACCCGTCTTGTCGCCCATCCCCAGTCTCGTCGCCCGTCCCTAGTCTTGTTGGCCGTCCCACGTCTCCCACCCCCCTTCTCTTCGCCTGTTCCCTGTCTTGTCACCCATCCCACGTCTCCCGTCTTGTCGCCCATCCCCTGTCTCATCGCCCGTCCCCAGTCTTGTCGCCCGTCCCAGTCTCGTCACCCGTCCTCCATTTTATCGCCTGACTCCCGTCCGCGGTCACCCATCCCCCATGTCAGCCCCTCTGTAACTGGGGCTAATGTACAAGAAAACAGTTACAGGGCAAATCGCTAATATAATATTTCTTTTTTAATGACTGGGGAGCGGCCATTACCGTCACCCAACATGAACCCCATGAAAAAAAAAATCGATGGTAAAATCTGAGAAAATTCAGTTCTCTGCATTGCTTTTAATGGAAGCGTCTGCAGGAGTGAAACGCACCAAATTAGTTAAAAGGAGCTGGAATAATTAATGCATCGTTTTGCGGAGTTTGCATGTAAATCAAGGGCAATACTAAATGTGACCACCAGGTGGCAGATTGCAGCAGATACATGTGAAATAACAGAACATTCATGAGAAAAGGTGATGATTCGCTTTTTATAACTTTTCTTTTAGCTTTTTACAATTTTCTAAACATTTTTTTAATTACTTGGAACTTTTTTTTTTTTTTAATTTATATTCTAATATATAAAATTGAGTGTATGTGTGTATGTATAATAGCCCCACCCCCTCCAGGTAGCCCCACCCCTTTATAGTCCTGCTTCCTTTATGGCCCTGCCTCCAAACCTGCATATCCCCCCAAATACACATCAACCTGCCCCCCCCCCAAATACACATCAACCTGCACCCCCTCCTCCTCTCACCCCCAAATACACATCAACCTGCACCCCCCCCAAATACACATCAACCTGCACCCCCCCCCAAATACACATCAACCTGCACCCCCCCCAAATACACATCAACCTGCACCCCCCCAAACTATTTATCTTTTTACTTTAAGAAAAAAATAAATCTTTTTTAAAACCTTGTTTTTGTGTATCTCTTTCCTCTATCCTATCATACTGACTATCCTCTATTCCTCTATCCTATCATACTAACTATCCTCTATTCCTCTATCCTTAATCACTACCTCTATCTCTATCCTATCTACTGACTCCTCTATTCTTATTCTATCATACTGACTATCCTCTATTCCTCTATCCTATCATACTGACTATCCTCTGTTCCTCTATCCTATCATACTGACTATCCTCTGTTCCTCTATCCTATCATACTGACTATCCTCTATTCCTCTATTCTACCCTACTGACTATTCTAACCCCACCCCCATGTCACCCCTAATTTAATGTGTGCCCCCTATCTTCCCCCCTTACAGTGATTACCTTCCCCCCGCTCTGTCTTCCTCCAATGCCTTGTTTATGATCCCCTCCAGCTTTCTCGCCATCTTCTCCCCCAGCAGTGTTGCCCCCTCCTCACTGAGGTGCCGCCCGTCCACAGAATAGTACCGGTAGAACCCAAAGAAGTCGGCCCAGTTGTCCATGAAGCTGAACCCCTGCTTATGGCACCAGGTCCGGAGCCACTGATTGACGGCCATGAGGTCCTGTGTTCTCTGTGAAGTGGCGTAGGGCTCAGGGAGGAGCTCGGAGAACACCACCCGGGAGGTCCAGGATTTCAGTTTTTCGCCCAGTTCTCGGTAATCGTCTTTCAGGGCTTTCCACCTCCCTGTGACGTCGTCATTGGTGCCAATATGGATCATCACCACCGGTTCCTCATCAACCTTTGCCAGCAATCTGTCCACCCGATCGGTGATGTCCCGGATGCGAGCGCCGAGGAGGCAGCTCACTGTCCGGGAATACCGATCTCTGTGACAGATTGCTGCCTCTGCTCCCCAAATCATGCCGTCCCCCACTACCAGCACCTTTCTGGGGCAGACACTCCTCCGGCTTTCACACTCCTCCTCGATGTTACTCCATTCAATGTTACTCTCCTCCATGTACATGATGTCACTCTCCTCCACCTCTATGATCACCTCCTTCTCCTCTTCCTTTATCTCCATGATGTTACTCTCCTCGATGTTCATGATGGTATTCTCCTCACTGTCACTCTCCTCATTGTCACTCCACTCCTCCTCTATGATCACATCCTTCTCCTCTTCCTTTATCTCCATGATGTTACTCTCCTCGATGTTCATGATGTCACTCCACTCACTGTCACTCACCTCCACTCACTGTCACTCCACTCACTGTCACTCCCCTTGATGTTACTCTTTTCAATGTTCATGATGTTACTCTCCTCGATGTTACTCTCCTCAATGTCACTCTTCTCCACGTCCATGATGTCAATCTCCTCCTCAATGTTATTTGCCTTCACATCCATAATGTTATTCACATTTTTAATGATATTCTCCTTCTTAATGTTGCTCTCCTCAATGTTACTCGCCTCCAGATCCATGATGTTACTCTCCTCCTTAATGTTATTCTCCTTCATGTTACTCTCCTCAATGTTACTCTCCTCCATCTTCAGGATGTCACTCTCCTCGAGGTTACTCTTCTTCACCTCCTTGATGTTAATCTCCTCCTTGATGTTACTCTCCTCGAGGTTACTCTTCTTCACCTCCTTGATGTCACTCTCCTGGAGGTTAATCTTCTTCACCTCCTTGATGTTAATCTCCTCCTTGATGTCACTCTCCTTGAGGTTACTCTTCTTCACCTCCTTGATGTTAATCTCCTCCTTGATGTTACTCTCCTCGAGGTTACTCTTCTTCACCTCCTTGATGTCACTCTCCTGGAGGTTACTCTTCTTCACCTCCTTGATGTTAATCTCCTCCTTGATGTCACTCTCCTTGAGGTTACTCTTCTTCACCTCCTTGATGTTAATCTCCTCCTTGATGTTACTCTCCTTGAGGTTACTCTTCTTCACCTCCTTGATGTTAATCTCCTCCTTGATGTCACTCTCCTTGAGGTTACTCTTCTTCACCTCCTTGATGTTAATCTCCTCCTTGATGTCACTCTCCTTGAGGTTACTCTTCTTCACCTCCTTGATGTCACTCTCCTGGAGGTTAATCTTCTTCACCTCCTTGATGTTAATCTCCTCCTTGATGTCACTCTCCTTGAGGTTACTCTTCTTCACCTCCTTGATGTTAATCTCCTCCTTGATGTCACTCTCCTTGAGGTTACTCTTCTTCACCTCCTTGATGTGACTCTTCACATCTTTCTCCTCTTCCTTTATCTCCACGTTGTTATTCTCCTCCTTTGATCCCAGGACTCCATGTGGACCACGAGATCCAAATCCCCAATACAATAACAAAAATGCAGGCACCATTTTCTAAAAAGAAGGAGACAAGATAGAAGAGAATGAATGATACCATAGGAGGTGAACAAGGCAATGGTGCACAGTCACAATGCAGTCAGATATAGTGTTAGTAGAATATTGTGATCAATTAACAAAGAGCAAAGTGAATGAACAAAAGTAAAATCTAAACCCCATCAATATGTGGTGACCGCTGGTTACACTTGGACTCACACTAAGTTTTTGAAGAAACTCAACAGATAGCATGGGCGCAATCATCGCGGTCACAAAGAGTGCAACAGCATCAGGCCCATGCTGAGGAGGGACCCCCGACACCAGCAGCCATCCCTGCTGGATATGCGTCCAATGAAGTACATTCAACTGACATAAATTGTGGTGCAGAGACTCGCTGGCTTCCTGCACTGCAATACAAACTGAGGCCAGCAGCTGACGGCAGTGTGCAAGTCACTGGCCGTGTATGGCAGTAAGGAGGCATAGAAGAGGACGTCTCTTATCGTGGGAGGGGAGGAGGGAGAGGAGAATTCATTGTTTTTACATTTGTTGGAGAAGAGCAGGGACATTATTACTGGAAGAAGCCCAGGATGGGGTCATTATACCAAGATGGGGGGCATATATTACTGGAAAGGGCCGAGAATGGGGGAGATTATATCAGGAAGTGTATAATGGATATACCACCCGTTATTATACCAGGAGGAGACCCGGGATGGGGACATTATACTAGGAAGGGACCAAGGATGGGGGCATTATGCCAGGAGGAGCGACATATATTACTGGAAGGGGCCCCGGAAAGGGGCACTATATCAGGATGCGGAACATATTTACGGGAAGAGGCCCAGGATGGGAGACATTATACAAGGATGGGAGGTATATGATGGGTAACTATTTGCCTGTATTTCTCATATATGAGAAATGCATATCTGCCTACATCCAAAAAAGATCTTTGGTTACTTCTCCAAGGTGTTTGGAACGTTTGAGGGCCAAAATTAAAAAGAAAGACAAAGTTGCAGGCCAAACCTCGATGCGCACCGCACCTTATCCTCTATACAGCATAATTGTCCCCAGAAAGTCCACCATACAAAAGAATGGGTCCACGTAGTCCTCCATACAGGATAATGGGCCATACATAGCCCTCCATACAAAGTAATGGGCCCCACATAGTCCTCCATACAGAATCATGGGCCCCACATAGTCCTCCATACAGAATAATAGCCCCCACATAGTCCTCCATACAGAATAATGGATCCCGCATAGTCCTCCATACAGAATAATGGACCCCACCCCACATAGTGCTCCATGCAGAATAATGGACCCTACATAGTCCTCCATACAGAATAATGGACCCCACCCCACATAGTGCTCCATGCAAAATAATGGACCCTACATAGTCCTCCATACAGAATAATGGGCCCCACATAGTCCTCCATACAGAATAATGGGCCCCACATAATCCTCCATACAGAATAATGGGCATACATAGTCTTACATACAGAATAAGGGGCATACATAGTCTTACATACAGAATAAGGGGCATACATATCAACTTCCATACAGAATAATGAGCCCCAAATAATAGTGCTCCATACAGAATAATGGGCTTCACATAGTTCTCCATACAGAATAATGGACCCCGCATAGTCCTCCATACAGAATGGGCCCCACATAGTCCTCCATACAGAATAATGGGCCCCACATAGTCCTCCATACAGAATGGGCCCCACATAGTCCTCCATACAGAATGGGCCCCACATAGTCCTCCATACAGAATGGGCCCCACATAGTCCTCCATACAGAATGGGCCTCACATAGTCCTCCATACAGAATGGGCCCCACATAGTCCTCCATACAGAATGGGCCCCACATAGTCCTCCATACAGAATGGGCCCCACATAGTCCTCCATACAGAATGGGCCCCACATAGTTCTCCATACAGAATCATGGGCCCTATATAGTCCTCCAAACAGAATAATAGGCCCCACATAATCCTCCATACAGAATATTGGATTTCATGTAGTCTTTCATACAGAATAATAGGCCCCTTATAGTACTCCATATAGAGTAATGGGCCCCACATAGTCCTCCAAACAGAATAATGGCCCCACATAGTCCTCCATACAGAATAATGGGCCCTACATAATCCTCCATACAGAATAATGCACTTCATATAGTCTTTCATACAGAATAATGATGCCCACATAGTCCTCCATACAGAATAATGGGCCCCACATAGTCCTCCATACAGAATAATGTGCCCCACATAGTCCTCCATACAGAAAAATGATGCCCACATAGTCTTCCATACAGAATAATGGGCCCCACACAGTCCTACATACAAAATAATGGGTCTCACGTATACTTCCATACAAAATAATGGACCACACATAGTCCTCCATACAGTATAATAGGCCCCACATAATCCTCCATACAGAATAAAAGGCCCCACATAATCCTCCATACAGAATAGTGGGCCCCACATAATCCTCCATACAGAATAATGGGCCCCATATAATCCTCCATACAGAATAATGGGCCCCACATAGTCCTCCACATAGAATAATGGGCCCTACATAGTCCTCCATACAGAATGGGCCTCACATAGTTCTCCATACAGAATCATGAGCCCTATATAGTCCTTTATATAGAATAATGGGATCACATAGTCCTCCATACAGATTAATGGGCCCCACATAGTCCTCCAAACTAAATAATGGGCCCCACATAGTGCTCCATACAGAATAATGAGCCCCACATAGTGCTCCATACAGAATAATGAGCTTCACATAGTTCTCCATACAGAATCATGGCCCTCTTATAGTACTCCATATAGAGTAATTGGCCCCACATAGTCCTCCAAACAGAATAATGGGCCCCGCATAGTCCTCCATATAGAATCATGGGCCCTACATAATTCTCCATACAGAATACTGCACTTCATATAGTTTGTCATACAGAATAATGATGCCCACATAGTCCTCCATAAAGAATAATGGGCCCCACATAGTCCTCCATATAAAATAATGGGTCTCACGTATACTTGCATACAAAATAATGCACCACACATAGTCCTCCATACAGTATAATGGGCCCCACATAGTCCTCCATACAGAATAATGGGCCCACATAGTCCTCCATACAGAATAATGGCCTCAGATTGATCCTCTGACAATAATTATATGGGACTTTACCTAAACTGGATTTTCTTGTGCTCGATAGAAATAAAGACTGTTAACCCTTGTCTGGTACCATGAAACCCTCCATGTGTCATACAGAATGGGCCCCACATAGTTCTCCATACAGAATCATGGGCCCTATATAGTCCTCCAAACAGAATAATAGGCCCCACATAATCCTCCATACAGAATATTGGATTTCATGTAGTCTTTCATACAGAATAATAGGCCCCTTATAGTACTCCATATAGAGTAATGGGCCCCACATAGTCCTCCAAACAGAATAATGGCCCCACATAGTCCTCCATACAGAATAATGGGCCCTACATAATCCTCCATACAGAATAATGCACTTCATATAGTCTTTCATACAGAATAATGATGCCCACATAGTCTCTCCATACAGAATAATGGGCCCCACATAGTCCTCCATACAGAATAATGTGCCCCACATAGTCCTCCATACAGAAAAATGATGCCCACATAGTCTTCCATACAGAATAATGGGCCCCACACAGTCCTACATACAAAATAATGGGTCTCACGTATACTTCCATACAAAATAATGGACCACACATAGTCCTCCATACAGTAATAATAGGCCCCACATAATCCTCCATACAGAATAAAAGGCCCCACATAATCCTCCATACAGAATAGTGGGCCCCACATAATCCTCCATACAGAATAATGGGCCCCATATAATCCTCCATACAGAATAATGGGCCCCACATAGTCCTCCACATAGAATAATGGGCCCTACATAGTCCTCCATACAGAATGGGCCTCACATAGTTCTCCATACAGAATCATGAGCCCTATATAGTCCTTTATATAGAATAATGGGATCACATAGTCCTCCATACAGATTAATGGGCCCCACATAGTCCTCCAAACTAAATAATGGGCCCCACATAGTGCTCCATACAGAATAATGAGCCCCACATAGTGCTCCATACAGAATAATGAGCTTCACATAGTTCTCCATACAGAATCATGGCCCTCTTATAGTACTCCATATAGAGTAATTGGCCCCACATAGTCCTCCAAACAGAATAATGGGCCCCGCATAGTCCTCCATATAGAATCATGGGCCCTACATAATTCTCCATACAGAATACTGCACTTCATATAGTTTGTCATACAGAATAATGATGCCCACATAGTCCTCCATAAAGAATAATGGGCCCCACATAGTCCTCCATATAAAATAATGGGTCTCACGTATACTTGCATACAAAATAATGCACCACACATAGTCCTCCATACAGTATAATGGGCCCCACATAGTCCTCCATACAGAATAATGGGCCCACATAGTCCTCCATACAGAATAATGGCCTCAGATTGATCCTCTGACAATAATTATATGGGACTTTACCTAAACTGGATTTTCTTGTGCTCGATAGAAATAAAGACTGTTAACCCTTGTCTGGTACCATGAAACCCTCCATGTGTCATACAGAATGGGCCCCACATAGTTCTCCATACAGAATCATGGGCCCTATATAGTCCTCCAAACAGAATAATAGGCCCCACATAATCCTCCATACAGAATATTGGATTTCATGTAGTCTTTCATACAGAATAATAGGCCCCATTATAGTACTCCATATAGAGTAATGGCCCCACATAGTTCCACAGATATGCCACATAGTCCTCATACAGAATAATGGGCCCTACATAATCCTCATCAGAATAATGCACTTATATAGTTTCATACAATAATGATGCCAATAGTCTTCCATACAGAATAATGGCCCACATAGTCCTCCATACAGAATAATGGGCCCCACTTTTAGAAATTGCCATAGTCCTCATACAGAATAATGGGCCCCACATAGTCCCCTACAGATGCCCGTCATACAGAAAAATGGGTCTCACGTATACTTCCATACAAAATAATGGACCACACATGCTGCCAAACAGGGTTAAATGAATATAAACCTAAATAAATGATGAAATTGTGACAGACAAGAGGGACACAGACACTTACCTCTCTCCAGACTGCAGCACAATCAGCTGCCTGTGGGCCTCTGCTCCTTATATAGCGCCCGACCGTGACGTCACAATGCAGAATGGAATGTGGAACCTTCTGTGACATCACCAGACTGTGGCAACCAATCACATCCCTGGTTTTAGCATTTGAAATGAAAGCTGGTTTCTGATAGGTTGCTATAGGCAACAGCTCTCGGCGACTAAACAGAAAGCGGCAATCTGATTGGTCGCTATGGGTAACGACGCCAAAACTGAGGAAAACTGGTAAAATCCGCACGGAGTGATAATGGCCGGTGATTGGATATCAGGAGAGCGGGTTATACCGGGATATAAGCGAGAATTATAAGTCCGTATAGTTATTAGCTTACATAGCCACGCCTCCAAACTGCAGATAAGGAGGACGTGATGACGTCATACGTCCCCCGTGTCTGGGTCGCTCGCCGGCGCCTCAGTGTAGCCGGAGACCCTGACAGTGAGACCAGAACAGAGGAAGGTGAGAGGCGCCATCACCCGGGAGAGCGGCCGCACTGCATGATGGGAGCTGTAGTTCTACAGGAGCTCCAGAATGGCTGAGTCACATGTGCAGGGTCTGTGCTCTGTACATGTCTGCTCCAATGTCTGCACACAGTCATATAACAGGGAAAGATGGAGGAGCTCACCTCACACTGCACACACCACCTGAGACACAGTATACAGGGAACCAGAGATGTGTACAGGCAGTATATACTCCAGAGCTGCACTCACTGTATACATACATTACATCACTGACCCTGAGTCACCTCCTGTATTATACTCCAGAGCTGCACTCACTATAATGCTGGTGCAGTCACTGTGTACATACATTACATTACTGACCCTGAGTTACCTCCTGTATTATACTCCAGAGCTGCACTCACTGTATACATACATTACATTACTGATCCTGAGTCACCTCCTGTATTATACTCCAGAGCTGCACTCACTATTCTGCTGGTGCAGTCACTGTGTACATACATTACATTACTGACCCTGAGTTACCTCCTGTATTATACTCCAGAGCTGCACTCACTATTCTGCTGGTGCAGTCACTGTGTACATACATTACATCACTGCCCCTGAGTCACCTCCTGTATTATACTCCAGAGCTGCACTCACTATTCTGCTGGTGCAGTCACTGTGTACATACATTACATTACTGACCCTGAGTCACCTCCTGTATTATACTCCAGAGCTGCACTCACTGTATACATTACATTTACTATCACTGATATCTCCGAGCTCACCTCACTGTACTAATTATACACTTCCAAAGAGCTGCACTCACTATTCTGCTGGTGCAGTCACTGTGTACATACATTACATTACTGATCCTGAGTTACCTCCTGTATTATACTCCAGAGCTGCACTCACTATTCTGCTGGTACAGTCACTGTGTATCATACATTACATTAACTGATCCTGAGTCACCTCCTGTATTATACTCCAGAGCTGACACTCACTGGTATACATACATTACATTACTGACCCTGAGTCACCTCCTGTAGTATACTCCAGAGCTGCACTCACTATTCTGCTGGTGCAGTCACTGTGTACATACATTACATACTGACCTGAGTCACCTCCTGTATTATACTCCAGAGCTGCACTCACTATTCTGCTGGTGCAGTCACTGTGTACATACATTACATTACTGATCCCTGAGTCACCTCCTGTATTATACTCCAGAGCTGCACTCACTGTATACATACATTACATTACTGATCCTGAGTCACCTCCTGTATTATACTCCAGAGCTGCACTCACTATTCTGCTGGTGCAGTCACTGTGTACATACATTACATTACTGATCCTGAGTCACCTCCTGTATTATACTCCAGAGCTGCACTCACTGTATACATACATTACATTACTAATCCTGAGTTACCTCCTGTATTATACTCCAGAGCTGCACTCACTATTCTGCTGGTGCAGTCACTGTGTACATACATTACATTACTGATCCTGAGTTACCTCCTGTATTATACTCCAGAGCTGCACTCACTGGTCATACTTACATTTCATTACTAGATCCTGAGTTACCTCCTGTATTATACTCCAGAGCTGCACTCACTATTCTGCTGGTGCAGTCACTGTTACATACATTACATTACTGATCCTGAGTACCTCCTGTATTATACTCCAGAGCTGCACTCACTATTCTGCTGGTGCAGTCACTGTATACATACATTACATTACTGATCCTGAGTTACCTCCTGTATTATACTCCAGAGCTGCACTCACTATTCTGCTGGTGCAGTCACTGTGTACATACATTACATTACTGATCCTGAGTCACCTCCTGTATTATACTCCAGAGCTGCACTCACCCGTGATCACTACATACATTACATTACTGATCCTGAGTTACCTCCTGTATTATACTCCAGAGCTGCACTCACTATTCTGCTGGTGCAGTCACTGTGTACATACATTACATTACTGATTCCTGAGTTACCTCCTGTATTATACTCCAGAGCTGCACTCACTATTCTGCTGGTGCAGTCACTGTGTACATACATTACATTACTGATCCTGAGTTACCTCCTGTATTATACTCCAGAGCTGCACTCACTATTCTGCTGGTGCAGTCACTGTGTACATACATTACATTACTGATCCTGAGTTTACCTCCTGTATTATACTCCAGAGCTGCACTCACTATTCTGCTGGTGCAGTCACTGTATACATACATTACATTACTGATCCTGAGTTACCTCTGTATTATACTCCAGAGCTGCACTCACTATTCTGCTGGTGCAGTCACTGTTACATACATTACATTACTGATCCTGAGTTACCTCCTGTATTATTCACTGCACCAAGCTTGCACTCACTGTTACATACATTACATTACTGATCCTGAGTTACCTCTGTATTATACTCCAGAGCTGCACTCACTATTCTGCTGGTGCAGTCACTGTGTACATACATTACATTACTGATCCTGAGTTACCTCCTGTATTATACTCCAGAGCTGCACTCACTATTCTGGTGGTGCAGTCACTGTGTACATACATTACATTACTAGATCCTGAGTTACCTCCTGTATTATACTCCAGAGCTGCACTCACTATTCTGCTGGTGCAGTCACTGTATACATACATTACATTACTGATCCTGAGTTACCTCCTGTATTATACTCCAGAGCTGCACTCACTATTCTGCTGGTGCAGTCACTGTGTACATACATTACATTACTGATCCTGCGTCACCTCCTGTATTATACTCCAGAGCTGCACTCACTGTATACATACATTACATTACTGATCCTGAGTTACCTTCTGTATTATACTCCAGAGCTGCACTCACTATTCTGCTGGTGCAGTCACTGTGTACATACATTACATTACTGATCCTGAGTTACCTCCTGTATTATACTCCAGAGCTGCACTCACTATTCTGGTGGTGCAGTCACTGTGTACATACATTACATTACTAATCCTGAGTTACCTCCTGTATTATACTCCAGAGCTGCACTCACTATTCTGCTGGTGGAGTCACTGTGTACATACATTACATTACTGATCCTGAGTTACCTCCTGTATTATACCCCAGAGCTGCACTCACTATTCTGCTGGTGCAGTCACTGTGTACATACATTACATTACTGATCCTGAGTTACCTCCTGTATTATACTCCAGAGCTGCACTCACTATTCTGCTGGTGCAGTCACTGTGTACATACATTACATTACTGATTTTGAGTTACCTCCTGTATTATACTCCAGCGCTGCACTCACTATTCTGCTGGTGGAGTCACTGTGTACATACATTACATTACTGATCCTGAGTCACCTCCTGTATTATACTCCGGAGCTGCACTCGCTATGCTGCTGGTGCAGTCACTGTGTACATACATTACATTACTGATCCTGAGTTCCCTCCCGTATTATACCCCAGAGCTGCACTCACTATTCTGCTGGTGCTGAATTTCTCATCCATTCCTTATAATGTAAGCAGTTTCCTTGCAGACACTGAAGCAGCAGTATAGTTTTACTTATTTCTTCTTTTCTATTTAGTGTTGGTTGAGCTGTGAAGAATGAGCGGGTCTAAGCCGGATATCCTGTGGGCCCCTCACCGTGTGGACCGGTTTGTGGTGTGTGACTCAGAGCTCATCCTCTATCACATCCAGTCCAGGGCCAATGCCAACTCCGACCTAAAGGCTGGATCATTACGACTCTTGGAGGAGACCACCGCCACGCTCCTGGCCATAAACTCAGATACCCCCTATATGAAATGTGTCGCTTGGTATCAAAATTACAACCCAGAGTGCCTATTGGCTGTTGGCCAGGCTAACAGCAGGGTTGTGCTCACCAGCTTGGGCCAGGACCACAAGTCTAAGTGCCGAGATCTGATCGACAAGGAGTTTGTCCCTGAACACGCCAGACAGTGCAACACCCTGACTTGGAATCCCCTGGACAGTAACTGGCTGGCGGCCGGCTTGGACAAGTACAGGGCTGACTTCTCTGTATTGATCTGTGATATCAGCAGCAAGTATACCCCTGACGCCACCATTGACCATTCCCATGGAGAAGGTTCGCCTTTCCACTGGAGACAACGAGACCGGTGTGGTGGTGACGAAGCCCCTGTAGGAACTGGACCAGAACCACACCTGTCTGTCCCTCTGCTGGCTGCCCAGGGACCACAAGTTGCTCCTAGCCGGGATGCACCGTAACCTCGCCATATTCGACCTGCGAAACACCAACCAGAAATTATTTGTCAACACCAAAGCGGTGCAAGGAGTGACCGTGGACCCGCATTTCCACGACAGGGTGGCCTCTTAGGTCAGGTGGCCATCTGGGACCTTAGAACATTTGAAAAGCCAGTCTTAACCCTCACTGAGCAGCCAAAGCCACTGAGCAAGGTGGCATGGTGCCCGACGAGGACAGGGTTACTCGCCACCTTAACCCGGGACAGTAACATAATAATCAGACTATACGATACGCAGCAAACCCCGACGCCCATCGGGGAGGAAACGGAGCCCACCATCATCGAGAGGAGCGTCCAGCCCTGCGAGAATTACATCGCCTCCTTCGCCTGGCATCCCACAAGCCAGAATCAGATGGTGGTGGTTACCCCCCGCAGGACCATGTCCGATTTCACAGTGTTCGAGCGCATTTCTCTACCCTGGAGTCCGACCATGTCGCTGATGTGGGCGTGCAGCCGACAGCTGTATGAATGTACAGAGGAAGGCAGGGACGGCTCTCTAGAGAGGGACATCGCCACCAAGATGAGGCTCAGGGCTTTATCTCGCTACGGCCTGGACACAGAGCAGGTCTGGAGGAACCATCTGCTGGCGGGAAATGAAGACCCTCAGCTCAAGTCTCTCTGGTACACCTTGCACTATATCCTTCAAAAAGTGGTCAAGCGGGGTCATAGCGAGATCTGTTTTCGTGATCTTTTGGGTGACCATCAATTCGGCTGCTGGTGCATCTCACACAGGGCATGTTCACTCAATGCCTCGTACCTCTTTCTGGTGTCACACTTGGGTGACACAGTGACGTAGTGAGTAACGATTGGGATATGACCCCCCTATATGACATGCGGTGTCAAACTATAAAAGCACTATCTCCGATCCACCAGCAACTGTTAGCTGCACATATTGGCTGATCAGATCAACTGACATGTGCAGGGAATTATGCATGTTTAGTGCTTGAGCTTGCATCAAAGGGAGGGATACGACCAAGGACATATCTATAGGTTCTGGGCCATGAAGAGGTTAAAGGGGTGATCCGAGGTCAACCTCTTCTTCAAGGAGAGGCGAGCAGGGCCAGTGATGTGACATCTATAGATGGCTGCTGGCTCGAGCCTCAGGTATTGTGCACTGTCCTATTCTGAATAAGGCAGTTGCGCGATATCTGCCAGTCAGGCACACCGGCCAGCAGATATCTGTAGCCCTGCCGTCACTGACCTCACTCGCCTCGCAATGTAAAAGTGAAAAAAGTTGGATTCCCCCTTTAAGGAGGACCTGTCACCTTTCTGATGCTTTCCAAAGTGAAAGCACCCCTGAATGTAGCGTGTCTGCTGCATTCATGGAAGGGGTCCCCCATGTCTCTAGCCCCCCTGTAAGTTGTACAAAACACTTTTGAAGGTGTACAGTTAACGAGCCCAGAGGGACTTACTCAGTAATGAGTCTTCACTGCTCCCTGGTGTCCTCCCCGCCTCCAGCCCTCTCTGTGCCACCTCCAGCCCCCTCTGTGCCACCTCCTTTATTTGTCTCCCCTCCTCGGTTGTTCCATGCTCCTCTGCGTCTGAAGTTACACAGACGTAGAGTGAGCAATGGGTGGGTAGCGGGTCCCGGCAGCTGAAACGCCTCCTGCCGGTGACGTCAACGCTGGAGCAAGACTCTGGCGCTGACGTCACTGGCAGGGGGGGGCTGGAGGTGGCACAGAGAGGGCTGCAGGTGGGGAGGACACCAGGGAGCAGCGAGGACTCATTACTGAGTCCGTACGGACTCGTTATCTGTACACTTTCTAAAGTGTTTTGTACAACTTACAGGGGAACTAGAGACATGGGGGACCCCTTCCATGAATGCAGCAGACATGCCATCTGTATACCTGGGCTAAAAACAGTGGAAGTAACATTGGTGTAATACTCATATACCCCATGGGTCGTAGGACAGGGACGTGGCGGCTTTAGCCATAAGTAAAGCTTAAAGCACCGCTCTGGTGGTGTTTTTTTTCTTCTTCACCATTGGAGTGGTTCTCTAAGGCCACGGTCACACTTTGAGTATTTGCTGAGTTTATTTACCTCAGGATTTGTTGTCAAAACCAGGAGTGGAACAATCAGAGGAAAAGTACACTAGAAACATGGCACCACTTCTGTATTTGTCAATCCATTCCAAATTCTGAGGTAAAAAACTCACCAAATACTCAAGGTGTGAACATGAGCTGACTCTGAAGCCAATTGTGTGTTAGGCCGTGTGCACACATTGAGTATTTGGTGAGTTTTTACCTCAGGATTTGTGAGTCAAATCCAGGAGTGGGTGATAAATACAGAAGTAGGTGACGTGTTTCTCTTATACTCTTCCTCTGATTGTTCCACTCCTGGTTTTGACTAAAAATAATGCAGTAAGAAAACTCGCCAAATACTCAAGTTTTATTATAATAGACTCACGGGCACCATTTCTCCATTTTTTTTTTTTGTACCGAATCCTGCTAAAAAAGTACCTCACCAAACACTGTGTCCTTCACGACTTATGCACAATTGACCTGAGCGGCAACGTGCACACGTCCAGAATTTTGAGGCTTTTTACCTCAGTACTTGTAGCCAAAACCAGGAGTGGGTGATAAATACGGAAGTGGTGCCATGTTTCTATTACACTTTTCCTCTCATTGTTCAACTGTTGGTTTTGGCTACAAATTCTGAGGTAAAAAACTCACCAAATACTCACCGTGTGTAGATGGTCTAAGACTCAAAGCTTCAGAGTTTAAAGCTACATGCACAGGTCGAGTATTTCGGGAGGTTTTTTACCTCAGAATTTGTAGCCAAAACCAGGAGTGGAACAATTAAAGGAAAAGTATAATAGCAACACACACCCACTTCTGTATTTATCACCCACTCCTGGTTTTTTGCTTCCAAATTCTGAGAGGTCATATCCACTAAAGTTGAGTATTAGGTGAGTATTTTACCTCAGAATTTGTAGCCAAAACCAAGAGTGGGTGATAAATACAGAAGTGGAGACGTGTTTCTATTATACTTTTCCTCTCATTGTTCCACTCCTGGTTTTGGCTGTAAATGCTAAGGCAAATAACCACATTTTTGCCCCATTTACACTTTAAGTCCTCTTGCTGGTCTTATACTCGCCTGCCGCTATCTTCATTTTTTCCAGCATCACTCCAGTCGGTCTCCTGCAATTTGTGACCTGTCAGCAGCTCCAGTGTTTTATGGAGGGCAAAACTCAATACAAGTCTATAGGGGCCTCGTTCTGGCTTCCTAGATTTGCATTGATATCTTGTGACGTAACTTCTGGCTTTCAGCCAGTCAGAAGTTACAGGCACTAAGATGGCGCTGCAGGACCGGAGTGGCGCTGAACAATGATGAAGCCGCCGGAGGGTGAGTATAATACATGGGTTTACAATTTAAGCACCATGCCAGCGTTTTGGTTTTATTTCGGAGCTGGAGTAGAGCTAAAAATGTAAGTCCCTGATTTTCCCCAGGCAGCTCTCTTAGTACCAGGCACTGAATTTAGCTTTTAGGAAATATTAGACTTGTACAAGAATTTTTTTTTTTGTCACAGACTAAAATGTTTGGGAGGTTGTGGAACATGTCGTCATACCCCGATAACGCCTTATACACAGATATGTAGAGATGATATCGTTCTGCCTGGTGAGATATACAACATGTACAGTATGATTATATCCCATCATAGGAACGACGGAGAACGTCCGGGGCAGCTGGAGCGGCTCTGACCGGCAGGCGGACGTGGTCCTTTACGTCAGTGAGGAGCGCAGTTTGGTGCTGGAGCTTTACGGCTGGAGAAAGAAACGATCAGACACCGATATCGGACCGTTCCTGACCTCATTGGAACAGGAAGGAGAATGGGAGAGAGCGGCGGCCATCGCGTTGTTTAACCTGGATATCCGTCGTGCCATCCAGATCCACCGGGAAAGGTTGGGGCTTTCATCCTTTCAACTCCCTTGTATAATTCTTCCTTTATCCCAATGTTTTTTGGCGTGGGACATGTCACCCAATAGTGAATTTAAGACAGAAAATATAGGGGAACAAACTTGTAAAGGAAAAAAAAAAAAATGCGCTTAAAGGGATCCTGTCACCCCCAAACGCCTCCTAAGCTATTAAAACATGTCCCTGCAGCCTCCCATCAGTAATCCCACACTCCTTTTTGCTAATAAATGCATCCAGTGAAAGTGAAGAAAAACGTTATAGCACTTACTCATTAGGGATGATAATGAGAGTAGTGGCTATTCTTTAGTCACCCAGGCGGGCCCATGTCGTCATGATAGCACGCCTTAATAAGTAGCACTATTTAGAGATTAAATATAAAAAAGAAAATTGTAGCCAAGCTAAAAAGGTAAAAGAAGACACTTAGCTTCATAAATGCGCATTAATAAACCACCCAGTCACCGCGTTGAGGTGTGTCTTGTCAACTGGGTCCCTAGATCCCTTCCTACCTATTTTCTGGCACAATTTGGATACATTTTATAGGCTGTCTGATACCTGCGAGTAATGGAGAATGTAAGCCTATAGGAGCAAGGAAAGGTGTTACTTGTTAGCAATCTTTGCCTGGTTGGAATCAAAGTTAACCTCTTCAGTAATAGACTGGAAGGCTGACATCAGAAAGCAATAGCGTATTTGGACACCGGATAACTAGGTGGGAATTAGTACATACATAGGGGGTGAACCCATAATCATACATTTTTATAGTATGGATCTAGGGACCCAGTTGACAAGACACACCTCAACGCGGTGACTGGGTGGTTTATTAATGCGCATTTATAAAGCTAAGTGTCTTCTTTTACCTTTTTAGCTTAGCTACAATTTTCTTTTTTATATTTAATCTGTAAATAGTGCTACTTATATTTATATAAAATGAAACAGTGTTTAAGTGCACTATCACTGACCGAAATAGTACTGCATCTATAAAAATGTATGATTATGGGTTCACCCCCTATGTATGTACTAATTCCCACCTAGTTATCCGGTGTCCAAATATGCTATTGCTTTCTGATGTCAGCCTTCCAGTCTATTACTGAAGAGGTTAACTTTGATTCCAACCAGGCAAAGATTGCTAACAAGTAACACCTTTCCTTGCTCCTATAGGCTTACATTCTCCATTACTCGCAGGTATCAAACAGTCTATAAAATGTATCCAAATTGTGCCAGAAAATAGGTAGGAAGGGATCTAGGGACCCAGTTGACAAGACACACCTCAACGCGGTGACTGGGTGGTTTATTAATGCGCATTTATAAAGCTAAGTGTCTTCTTTTACCTTTTTAGCTTAGCTACAATTTTCTTTTTTATATTTAATCTCTAAATAGTGCTACTTATATTTATATAAAATGAAACAGTGTTTAAGTGCACTATCACTGACCGAAATAGTACTGCATCTATAAAAAAGCACGCCTTAATAGGCGTGATCTGCAAGGCATAATGTTATCAGCGCCTCCCAGGCGCTGGCGAGGCTGTAATGACGCAAATCACGTTATTTCCGGTATCGGGTGACATCAGTACACCCACGCCGCATGCGCGGTACGGGCCTTGAAGCCCGCAGAGCGGCGCGGGTGTACTGATGTCACCCGATATTGGAAATAACGCGATTTGTGTCATTACAACCCCATTACAGCCTCGCCAGCGCTGGGAGGCGCTGATAACATTATGCCTTGCAGATCACGCCTATTAAGGCGTGCTATCATGACGACATGGGCCCGCCTGGGTGACTAAAGAATAGCCACTACTCTCATTATCATCACTAATGAGTAAGTGCTATAACGTTTTTCTTCACTTTCACTGGATGCATTTATTAGCAAAAAGGAGTGTGGGATTACTGATGGGAGGCTGCTGGGACATGTTTTAATAGCTTAGGAGGCGATTTGGGGGTGACAGGATCCCTTTAACCCCTCTTCTGGACCCAGCCTATTTTGACCCTAAAGACCTTGGCATTTTTGTCAATTCTGACCAGTGTCCCTTTATGAGGTAATAACTCTGGAACGCTTCAACGGATCCTAGCGATTCTGAGATTGTTTTTTCGTGACATATTGGGCTTCATGTTAGTAATAAATTTAAGTTGATAATTTTTGCGTTTATTTGTCAAAAAATCAAAAATTTGGCAATTTTCAAATTTAGAATTTTTATTCTGCTATACCAGAGAGTTATGTGACACAAAATAGTTAATAAATAACATTTCTCACATTTCTACTTAACATCAGCACAATTTTGGGGAAAAACATTTTTTTGGTAGGAAGTTATAAGGGTTCAAAGTTCAACAGAAATTTTTAATGTTTCGAGCAAAATTTATAATACCATTTTTTTTAGTGACCACATCACATTTGAAGTCCATTTTAGGGGCGTACATGACAGAAAACACCCAAAAATGACACCATTCCTAAAACTGCACCCCTCAAAGCTTCTCCAAACTACATTCAGGAAGATTATTAACCCTTCAGGTGCTTCACAGGAACTAAAGCAACTTGGAAAGAAAAAATGGACATTTAAATTTTTCTAACAAAAATGTTCTTTTAGCCTCAATTCTTTCTTTTTCACATGGGCAATAGGATAAAATGGATCCTAAAATTTGTTGGGCAATTTCTCCTGAGTACACTGATACCTCATATGTGGTCATAAACCACTGTTTGGGCGCACGGCAGGGCCCAGAAGGGAAGGAGCGCAATTTGACTTTTGGAGCTAATTTTCCATTCAAAAAGTGAAATGGCACTCCTTCCCTTCTGAGCCCTGCCGTGCGCCCAAACAGTGGTTTATGACCACATATGAGGTATCTGTGTACTCAGGAGAAATTGCCCAACACATTTTAGGATGCATTTTATCCTGTTGCCCATGTGAAAATGAAAAAAGTTAGGCTAAAATAAAATGTTTGTGAAAAAAAAGAAGTACTTTTTCATTATTACGGATCAATTTGTGAAACATCTGGGGATCAAAGTGCTCACCACCCATCTAGATACGTTCCCTGGGCAGTCTAGTTTCCAAAATGGGGTCGCTTGTAGGGGAGCTCCAATGTTTAGGCACACAGGGGCTCTCCAAATGTGACATGGTGTCCGCTAACAGTTTGAGCTAATTTTCCATTCAAACTGTTAGCGGACACCATGTCGCATTTGGAGAGCCCCTGTGTGCCTAAACATTGGAGCTCCCCCACAAGTGACCCCATTTTGGAAACTAGACCCTCCATGGAATGTATCTAGATGCACAGTGAGCACTTTGAACCCCCAGGTGCTTCACAAATTAATCCGTAAAAATGAAAAAAGAAAATTTGTGTGAAAAAAAAAAAAAGTACTTTCTCCTTATTACAGATCAATTTGTGAAGCTACTGGGGGTTCAAAGTGCTCACTATGCATCTAGATAAGTTCCTTGGGGGTGGGGGGGTCTTGTTTCCAAAATGAGGTCACTTGTGGGGGAGCTCCAATGTTCAGGCACACAGAGAGGGCTCTCCATACGCAACATGGTTTCCGCTAACAATTGCAGCTAATTTTTCCATTGAAATTGTTAGCAGACCCTATGTCGCATATGGAGAACCCGTGTGCCACCAGCACAAGGGCAACTGGTAGAGTTGGGGTACAGCACCAGAAAATGGCACCTTTAATGAATGCGCTATTTTCTAAGGTGGCTGTGTATTGCAATTTGCAGTGTGGGGGCCCACGTTTGGGTCTCCACGCTGAGGATTCCAGCTGCCAAGTTGTACCTAGCTGGCGACCAAAAATAGAGCGAAGGCCTTTTTTTAATATTTCTAGAACTGATTTTTGAAAAAAAAAATGATGCAGGGCTTCGCCATATTTTTGGTCCAACCAGATACAATTTGGAAGCTACGGACTGCCACCAACCCCCAGCTGCCTCATTGTATTTGGCTGGCAACCAAAAATACAGCAAAGCCCATTTTTTTTTTAATTTCTAGAACTATTTCTACAAAAAAAAATGACTTGGGGCTCCGCCATATTTTGGGCCCAACCAGGTACAACTAGGCAGCTGGGGGCTGGAATCCTCAGCATGGAGAGGCCCAAACGTTCTGGGCCCCCCATGCTGCGAATTGCAGCCTGCAGCCACCCCAGAAAATGGCGCATTCATTGAAGTGCCATTTTCTGTCGCTGTACCCAGTCTCTTCCAGTTGCCCTGATGCTAGTGGCAAACTGGGTAATAAAGGGGTTAAAGTGATCCCGAACCCACAAACTGACCCCCCCGCATCTTTAGACTTGTCCCTGCACCCCCTCTTATCATTTCTAGCCATCCCTTTTGCAGAAAAAAAACGATTTTGGAAAGTAGAGAAATAGTTATATTTACTTCGTCCTGTGTGAGCTCTCTCTTTCTGAGGAAGCCGCAATAGGCAGGCCTGTCTGCTGCTGCCTTGTAATTATGCACGCCACTCTCTGCTTGCTGCCTCGCATAGAGCCTGGCCGCGTCATGAAAGGGGGCGGGGCTCCGGTATGACGCGATTTAGCCCCGCCCCTTTCATGACGCGGCCAGGGTCTTAGCAAGCAGAGAGGGGCGTGCATAATTACAAGGCAGCAGCAGACAGGCCTGCCTATTGCGGCTTCCCCAGAAACAGAGAACTCACACAGGACGAGGTAAATATAACTTTTTCTCTACTTTACAACATCGATTTTTCTCTAGTCACCTTCCACGACAGCATAGGAGGTAGCCTCGCCACGCCCTAATTGGGACAGGAAGCAGAAGAGGTTAAAAGGACCCTCCCACCTCCCACTAGCCAGTGTCTTTCCTGTCCCCATGGGGCATGGAGAGGTTTTTTTTCCTGTGCTGTGGGGCCGGCGACTGCAGCATACCTGATGTTTAGCCGGGCAGCTTTGGTCGGTGCTACGGCTCTCCTCCTCCGGCTGCTCCTACCGCATGTTTTTCGCGGTAGGACCGGGCAGCGTTGGTCGGGCTTCCGCTCCTCCTCCTGCTGCTCCCACGTATGTGGGACTGCTGCCCTGGCTCTCCGGATCCCCTCGGGGTGAAGCGGGCTGTGGGCTCCCTGGCCGGCGACCTCCCCTGTTCCGGAGCCCGCCGGCCGCTTCCCGCGCTTTCTTACTGTTCCAGCGCGACCGGAAGTGACGCTGGTGGGCGGGACTTCCGGTCACGCGCTCCCCGGCGGGAGCGTAGCGCTTCCGGGTTCCAGTGACGGGACCTGGCAATCAGCATGCGGCCACGCCACCACTGCAGGTGGCCTGGCCAGGACCCGGTGCGGGAAGCGGGGAACTCGTTACAGACACTGGGGGGCAGGCCTTTCTTTAGGAAGGCTGCCCTGAAGACTTCTGAGCCACGGTAAGGTATTGTTCCTATGTGTGCTACTGAGTCTTCTCCTGCAGCTGCAGTGCCAGTGTTTCCCCTGCCACAGTGTATGTCTAATGGAGTGTGGGGGGGGGGGGTCCTCTCTTCTGCCTATGGGCAGTTGTTATTGTTGGTCCCCTTAACTGTGCTTTGGTTCAGGGGACGAGTCTGGCATCAGACCCCCTCTGGGAGGGCCGTTAATGCCTGTTGTCCTGGTTGGGCTTCACACCCTAGCCTAGTGTATGGCATGAGATCCTGGGTTTTCCTGGAGATTCAGGCTTCCCTTTCCTCATTCTCTCTGGCAGCTCCTTTTGGGGATGCTCCTGGGAGAGGGAAGGTCAGGTTTGGGCTGCTGTCGCTCCATCTTCCAGTGCCACTGAACTGAGTAGGTTCCTCTTCTACTTGGAGGAACTTGGGCTAGGGCCGGTCAGAGCTCTATGGGAAAGTTCTACCATCTGGGGATATTGGCGACTTTGGAGCTGCCAGCCCAGTCCGCTTTCCAGTCCATTCTACCATCGTTCAGGATTGGAGCTTTCCTGAGAATTCCTTCAGGGGGTGATCCCAGTAGTTGGTTTCTCTCGTGGCATCTCTGATTCACGGGGTCCCCGGGGGGGTGCAGGTCGGCATGTAGCTAACAAGACTGCGCTCCCCTTTGAGGCTGCCTCCCACCTGGGCCAGATGGGCTGCATGGTTGTGGGCCTTCTGCCTTTGTCTGTGGACGATGGTCAACTGGGCTCCCTTCAGGGGCTCCCTAAGGTGGAAGCTCCTTGTCTTCCTTCCCTTTCTCCGGTGAGCTTCCTGGGGTCTTGCAGATGCCTGGGTCCGTCTGACACCCTGTATCTCTGTCTATCCGTCTCCACCTGACGGATTTTGGGGCTGACTTTGAGGAGTGCCTTAATGAGACTCTGCTCTCTACCCTTCATTGGGTTCTTGGTGTTTGGACCTGGCCTTGTTGCCTTTATGGACCAGGCAACTTGAGCGCAGGGCTCTTCCGGTGCGGCCTACTAGTTGGTGGTCCCTTTGGCACTCGGTACCTCGGACCTCCTAGCCAGGGGTTCCTGGGCGGGGAGTTCCCTTGTAGGCCTTGGACTAGTTGTCCTCGTGCCTTGTCCGCTGCAGCTGCTGTACTCTGCCTCTCAGTGGCTCGGTGGGGGAAGGGGTAACGGGGCGAACTCAGCCTTTCTTTCCCGGTCCTGTGTTTGAGCCTCCTACCCGAGGCACTACGGGCTCTAGTGATATATTCATATTTCCCAGGAGGCATTACGCCTCGGAATTCTCTGTGTTGGGCATTTTCGCCTGCTGGCCGCAGTGGGTTCTTGGACTGGTCTCACTGAGATCAGTAAATGCTTTGTGGTGTTCTCCCCCAGTGGCTGACTTCGCCGCTTGCCGGGGGTTCTGAGGGTCTTTCCGAAGACCTCCTCATCGTGTTCGAGTTGCCTCCTCCGCCTGCTCTCCGGGTTCCTACCCTGCCCTCTCAGGGTACTTAGGTTCTTTTGTACTCCGGAGTTCAGGATCTCCTTCGCCCGACGGTCTTCTCGTCTGTCCAGGCTGTGAGGAGGGGTTGGGGGCTTTCCCGACTCTTCTTGGTCGAACTAGCCCTCTGGAGGGGCTTGTGTCATCGTCGGCTTCCAACGCCTCCCCCTTCATGGGGGCAGGGCTACGCCACCAGATGGCTCCACTCTACTGGACTGACGCATACTGCGGGTGCCCATTCTCCCTCACCCCCAGATGCTCCTCAGGTTCACAATCCTGTACAGAGGTACAGTCCTCCGCTTTCTTTTCATGGGGGTTCTCCTCGGCTCCGGGGTTTCTCGATCATTATGGCGGAGGTCGTTGCTTTCCTATTGGATTGCAGCCTCTGTCTGGGTGCTACGTCTGGGCTGTTTCCTTCTTCTTGCTCCTTCTCCTCTGTCCTTCGGGTGCAGGGTGGTGGAATCTCTGCTGCGCATCTGCGCAGTCGGGCGTCTCCCTCCTTTCGGGCGACGGTCGGCTCTGGGATCATTGACGTTCTCCATCCTGCCTGTCAGGTGGGCTCAGGCTCACTCGGGTTCATCTGGACCATGTCTTGTCCTGTTGGGGCAGTCTGCCGTCCTCTGAATCCCCGGGTTCGTCTCCCGGGGATGCCTCCTCATCCCTCCTCTGGTAGTTGAATCCAATGGCCTGCTTTTAGGGGTGGCCTGGGTTTTGACTCCCCTGGTGGCTTTTCCTCTGGATGCCAACCTAGGGGGGGGGGGGGGGGGGTCTCATCTTCATTCGCGGTCCTCTATTCGTTGGGAACTGAGAGTGGTACTTGAGGTCCTGTTTTTGCTGTTCGTGTTCCTTTCCGGGGATGGGCCATTCTAGCGAGTGGCTGCTGTGGCAGCACCCATGGAGCAGTGAATCTCCTGCCCCGTGCCCCATTCCCCCAGCTGTGGCTGTGGGTTCAGTTCCTAAGCTGTATTATCATCCGAGTCATAATCTATGGATGACAATTGCTGGCTACAGGCTCTCCCCCTAGCGGGCCCCGTTCCCTGGCAACTGTGGGCCACTTGCCATTGGGCGATGCTGTTTGTATTCGTCCGACCGCATTCCTCTTCTTCCTTCTGTAGTCCGCCTGATAGGATCCCTGCCCCTTCAGGCTGGGTTTTCAGCCTCCGGGAGGTCCTCCCGGGAAGGGGGAGCCTGGTCCAAGCGGTGTTCTGCTCCCTGGTCGCCAGTTGGGATGCCCGGAGCTCGTCCTTTTTGCTTCCCGGGCGATTCATACTGTAGCAGCCTATGTCTCCCTGCACCTCGAGTTGAGGCCTGGTGGGGGATGGACCTCTTTCTCCCAGACTGAGGTTTTTTCTTATTGCTTCTGGCTTCCTGTCCCCCTTCTCCCTTCTCGTGAGATTCCTGGGGAGGGTCTGGTAAGGAGTCCTCTCTGTTCTGAGGGCCCCTCTATGGGCGAGGTGGTATTGGTTCATCCTGCTCATGGCGCTCTAGGTCGGTGGACCAGTCCTTTTGCATTTGGACCTCTGCTTGCTATCTCGTGGTCTTCTGTTCCTTTCGGATGCTCGGCAGCTCGACTTAGCTGCAGGGTTTCTGAGGGCCAGGGCTGAGGCCTCTGGGCCTGTCGGCCGAGTTGGTGGCCTCCTTGCGGACATTCCGCATTCCGGTCACTTCGGCACTTTGTCATGCGGGTGTGAAGTGGTTTTTTCTCCTAAATGTGGTCAGGGCCGTCGTCTTTGATCCGGCACATGCCGGGTTCGGCGTTTGGTTCTAGGTTTGCCACGGATTTGGCGGGGTCCTCATTGTTGGCCTGACTGGGCTTTTTCGACCCTTCCTTTGGACTTCTGTCCTCCTGTGATATCCATTGTTGTCGACTGGGTTGGCGTTTCTGCTGGCGGTTGCTTCTGGCCTATGTGTTGGGGGGGCTTCAGGCTTTCTCTGGCCAGGACCCGTCGCTGTCTGTCCTGGATGACTGCTTTGTCCTTCACCTGGACCCTTCGTTTCTTCCCGAGGTCTTCTTGGCATTCTTTCGCTCCCAGTGGATGTTTCTTCCTTCCCTTTGTCAACTTCCGCGGACTCCGTTGGTGGTGAACTTTCTTTATTTTTCTGTCCATGGTGCAGTGCTCTGGAGTGTGGGCGTCCTGACGTGTGGCTCTATATGTTGGCCGGCCTTTTGGTCGTCATACGGGCGAGGCAATGGCTCTACGTTCTTTCGCCCCCTGGTTTCGGAATGTCTTTCCGGACTCCTTCCTTTCCCAGCTGTTCCTGCTCGTTTCTCCAGTTTTCCCTCTGTCTCCTGGGAGGAAAGGGGCTGGGACTTCTCCGGAGCAGTTTGCTAGGCTGCTTCCTGGGGTTCATTGCATGCTTCCCGAAGTTTTACTGTCTGGCCCTGGCTTCCCCTGGGGCTTTGGCTTTTGGCAGGATAGTCCTGCAGGCTGTAGTCCCACCCTAAGTATTAGTTCGTTGGTATCCCTCCTATGCTGTCGTGGAAGGTGACTAGAGAAAATAGAATTATTCTTACCGTTAATTCGGTTTCTAGGAATCTTCCACGACAGCACTTATTTCCCTCCCTATGTTCCTCGATTTTTCCTGGAATGTATTACTGTTATTATTGCTCTCAGGCTATGGTTATTTGTAAGACACTGGCTAGTGGGAGGTGGGAGGGTCCTTTTAACCTCTTCTGCTTCCTGTCCCAATTGGGGCGTGGCGAGGCTACCTCCTATGCTGTCGTGGAAGGTTCCTAGAAACCGAATTAACGGTAAGAATAATTCTATTTTTTCTGCAAAAGGGATGGCTAGAAATAAGAGGGGGTGCAGGGACAGGTCTAAAGATAAGGGGGGTCAGTTTGTGGGTTCAGGATCACTTTAATGACAGCTTTTTATTGGCAGCTGGCACTAGGCTCGAGATTCATAATGTCGGGCCAATGTTAGACCCGGCCATTAGGAATCTCTAGTAAATAGTCAAAAAAAATACACCACACAGAGAAAAATCTTTTTATTTGAAAAAAAAAAAACACAAATAAAATTCGGACTCCATCTTTATTATAAAGATCCGACTTAGTCCACAATGAAGGTCCCACGACGCTCGATCGCCTCTGCTCAATCCAGAGACTGCAGCAAGGGATCAAGTGTCCTCTTCCTACAGTCTCTGGGGTCAGAGTTATGGTGCACTGTATGGCAATGATCTGTCATACAATGCACCATGACAATGATCCCAGAGACTACAACAAGAGGACACTTGATCCCTTGTTGCACCCACCCATGCGCTCATCATCCACACATGCACTCATCATCCACGCATGCACCCATCCATCCATGAACACATCCACACACGCATCCATCCATCAATGCACACATCCATCCATGCACGCATGCATCCACACACATCCATCCATACACGCATGCACAAACACATCTATCCATGCACATATCCATCCACCCACACACACATCCACGCATGCACACAAACATCTATCCATGCACACATCCATCCATGCATGCACATCCACACATCCATGCATGCACGCATCCACGCATGCACACATCCATGCATGCAACATCCATCCATGCACACATGCATGCAAGCACGCATCCACGCGCACGCAGACATCCATCCATGCCACCATCCACACACACATCCATCCATGCACGCATACATCCATCCACCCATCAGCTCCAGCTGCTATTGGTCACCAGTAAGATTCAAATATCTCGCAAGGTTTATCCAGGAATAGAGGAGGGGAATGTGTCTCCACCACTGAACTCACTGAGCTCCCAGGCAGACTGGTGTGATGGTTGGCTCCATCTTAAAGATTAACTCTGAAGAGAAACACTGGTGCCACTTTGCCGTTTCTTTAATCCTTTATTTTTTCCATAAAAACATCACAAATATAGAGGGTAACGCTATACGCATTTCGGGCACCGGTGTTTCTCTTTAGAATTAATTCAAATATCCCGCCACATTCTCCATCAGAGGAGTAAAAGGAGCGTTGTGGTGGCCACATCTCACTGAGGTACATGGAGTGTGGACCGTGCACCATTCCCCCGATAAGTGAGGACACCAGAGGGGCATTTATGGAGTTTGTAGTAAAGGGGCAAGTGCCCAAAGTTGCCAAATCATTGCAGTCAGTGGTTGGTCCTGTAAATTTTATAGAGAATAATAACAACTTGATCATTTTCATATTGAACATTTTTATTCCAAATCATGTTTGGAAACTGCGGCTTATACATTTTTTTTTAATGGAAATTTTAGGAAATATACAAAAATGACAATAAATGTTCTTAATCAAACCTACAACTCCCAAGAAGATCTGTATTTTTATATAAGACTTTGGGAGAACTCCAGCTTTTTATGTGATTTGGTATAATAAAGCCTTTCTTGAATCCTGCGAGTTGACATTATTTCTCAGTGTAATTATGGATCTTTTCTATATTTGTATTCCCTACTTTTTGGGAGGTCATTGCCTCCAGCCATGGGGAGATGGAAGGAAACATGGCCAGCAAGCATCCAAGCCATTAAGGGGAATTTGCAGCAGATTGCACGACTTTCTTTTGCTACTTATTAATCCGGAAACCTCACGACGCTATTAAGAAATATTCCACATTGTGATTGCAAGGAATCTGCTCCGTCTTCTAGAGCCGCCATACTGTGATCACACCGCTCCCATGTGTTACCCCCTAATGGGGAAACTGGTGGATTTAGTGCACTGACCCCTTCTCTATATCAGGAGATTTTGGTGCTGTATATTTTCATTTGGCCAAAAACCAGCATCTTACAATTTCAGCGCGATGGATGGGATCTATAGGAATCTCACACCCAATGTAGATTTTCTACTTGCATAAATGCCTTGTGCTATTGTGTTTGGATGTCCCCGATAAAGTGCCACCTGATTGGCCAGCTGCAATGGAAAAGAAAAACGTTACGGCTGCCACATTGGCACACCCAAGTGATGGTTGTGCCAGTATGGCGGCCGCCGGGTTACCATGTGAAGCACCCACAGGACCGGGATACTCAGGCCGGGCTCTACTGTCTCTGGGGTGTCAAGGTGCCGTTACCCAGTCCTGTTGTCCCAGATGCGGCAATAAAAAGGGCTATTTACAAGGGAGGTGAAGGAGTTTTTCGTGACGCCACCTGTAGTATGTGGCCAGGGTGACCACCGCTGCCGTATTCCTGCTGGGGATGGTGATGAGGGGCAGCGTTGATGGTAAGCCCTCCACGGGTAGGGCTTGGTGTAGTGGGGCTGCGTACTCTTGATGCTGCATCGGCTCTTCTCCTGTAGCTTCTCCAGCCAGCACCCAGGGACAGCAAGGCAGCTCCGCAGGTGGGGTTCTGCTGCGTTTAGCAATAAACAGTCTCAGGCACTTTTGAGCTACCGAGTACTTTACTTTCCATTGTTCTTAAAAGCAAGTTACAGCACAGTTCACAGTTAAAGTGAAACTTTACCGAGGACCTGGGTTCTACTGCAGCTCAGACGGTTTCCTCTGCGTCGCTTCCCTCAAGATACCTTTCAGGCCCTGCTTATCTCTCTCTGTCCTCGCTCATGGGTTCTGTCTGGCCGTCACATGCTCTTTAGTGATGATTCCCTCTGCTTTAGGGTCACTAGCCCTAGTACGATGGCTGTGTTCCTACATCGTGGCTGTAGGTAGGTCACGGGTCATGAGTCCTCGTACCACGCGGGTTGTCCGTGATTGGGTCGTGAAATCTCCCCAGTCACCTCTACAGAGCCGGCTCTCTGGTCGTCCTGGCCTAGCCCTACAGTGACCCAGGTGTGATTTGGGCTCACCAGGCTCCTTCTGCCTCCCCGGTTGTCAGATCTGGGTCCTCCGGTCAGCTATATTAGTGATGGCTGCCGGCCCATTGTTCTCCCACTGTTGTCAGTGTTCAGCTGTGGGGTGTATCGGCTTGTGGCGCTTCATCCCTCGCCTTTCTCTCTAGAGTGAGTCCTCTCCTGGGTATCCTGCCTCCATGGAACTGCTGCCTCCAGGGAACCTCTCCTCCTGGGAATCAGCTCCTCCAACCTAGTGTTCCAGTGTTTTTAATACTGTTTCTCCACCCACTTGTCCGAGTTCTACCTCTCTCTCCACCCACACTTTTCTAAACTCCCGCCAACCCTTGCTCTACATAGTCAGTGGCTTAGGGTCGTGAGTGTGTCGGTGTGTGGATGTTCTAAGTCGATTGTTTAACCTCGTCTGGCTGCAGTTCACCCTGTGGCCGCCCTGGTTGCAGGGGCGCCACACATGCAGTCGATGGGGCACACTGTGTATTACTGCCAGCAGTGCCGTGTGCTTCTGCTGTCCTCCGGGTCCTACTCCTCCATTGGTGTTGCTGCACCACCCCCTTCCATAATCCTTCACAAGCATGCCTCAGAGTCTGCCCCCATCGTGATGTCACCCTGTTAGTAACTGCACATGTGGCCGCCATTTTTGTACACCTGATCTGCTACTGCGCATTACAGGGTGAACAAAAATGTCAGCAGCGTGAGCCACGAGTCCGCCCTCACTGCCGCATGAGCACACCCAAGACCCAACTCATCACCCTCCAAAGAAAGGATGTCACCGCCACATGAGCCCGCCCCAGAGCCACCTCAGCACCCTCCAAAGATAGGAGGCCACCGCCGCACGAGCCCGCCCTAGAGCCACCACTGCCCTCCAAAGAAAGGATGCCATCGCCGCACGAGCCTGCACTAGATCCACCATCACCCTCCAAAGAAAGGATGTCACCGCCCCAGAGCCACCTCAGCACCCTCCAAAGAAAGGAGGCCACCGCCGCACGAGCCCGCCCCAGAGCCACCACCGACCTCCAAAGAAAGGATGCCATCGCCGCACAAGCCCGCCCCAGAGCCACCACCGCCCTCCAAAGAAAGGATGCTATCGCCGCACGAGCCCACCCCAGAGCCACTGCACCGCCCTACAAAGGAAGGACCCCACTGCTGCATGAGCTTGCCCCAGAGCCATCTCACCACCCTCCAAATAAAGGACACTACTGCCACATGAGCCTGTCCCAGAGCCACTTCATCGCCCTCCAAAGAAAGTATGCCACCACCGCATGAGCCTGCCCCAGAACCACCTCACCACCCTCACACAAAACTACGCCACCGCCTACAATCTCCTGAGAACATCGGGCCCCCATCTAGTATATATATATGTACAGTGCCTACAAGTAGTCTTCAACCCCCTGCAGATTTAGGTGGTTTGATAAGATGCCAATAAGTTAGAGCCTTCAAACTGCAAACGAGAGTAGGATTTATTAACAGAAGCATAAATCTTACAAACCAAAAAGTTATGTTGCTCAGTTGAATTTTTATAAATTTTAAACATAAAAGTGTGGGTCAATTATTATTCAACCCCTAGGTTTAATATTTTGTGGAATAACCCTTGTTTGCAATTACAGCTAATAATGGTCTTTTATAAGACCTGATCAGACCGGCACAGGTCTCTGGAGTTATCTTGGCCCACTCCTCCATGCAGATCTTCTCCAAGTTATCTAGGTTCTTTGGGTGTCTCGTGGACTTTAATCTTGAGCTCCTTCCACAAGTTTTCAATTGGGTTAAGGTCAGGAGACTGACTAGGCCACTCCAACACCTTGATTTTTTCCCTCTTGAACCAGGCCTTGGTTTTCTTGGCTGTGTGCTTTGGGTCGTTGTCTTGTTGGAAGATGAAATTACGACCCATCTTAAGATCCTTGATGGAGGAGCGGAGGTTCTTGACCAAAATCTCCAGGTAGGCCGTGCTATCATCTTCCCATGGATGCCGACCAGATGGCCAGGCCCCTTGGCTGAGAAACAGCCCCACAGCATGATTCTGCCACCACCATGCTTGACTGTAGGGATGGTATTCTTGGGGTCGTATGCAGTGCCATCCAGTCTCCAAACGTCACGTGTGTGGTTGGCACCAAAGATCTCGATCTTGGTCTCATCAGACCATAGAACCTTGAACCAGTCTGTCTCAGAGTCCTCCAAGTGATCATGAGCAAACTGTAGACGAGCCTTGACATGACGCTTTGTAAGTAAAGGAACCTTACGGGCTCGTCTGGAACGGAGACCATTGCGGTGGAGTACGTTACTTATGGTATTGACTGAAACCAATGTCCCCACTGCCATGAGATCTTCCCGGTGCTCCTTCCTTGCTGTCCTTGGGTTAGCCTTGACTCTTCGGACAAGCCTGGCCTCGGCACGGGAGGAAACTTTCAAAGGCTGTCCAGGCCGTGGAAGGCTAACAGTAGTTCCATAAGCCTTCCACTTCTGGATGATGCTCCCAACAGTGGAGACAGGTAGGCCCAACTCCTTGGAAAGGGTTTTGTACCCCTTGCCAGCCTTGTGACCCTCCACGATCTTGTCTCTGATGGCCTTGGAATGCTCCTTTGTCTTTCCCATGTTGACCATGTATGAGTGCTGTTCACAAGTTTGGGGAGGGTCTTAAATAGTCAGAAAAGGCTGGCAAAAGAGATAATTAATCCACACATGTGAAGCTCATTGTTCTTTGTGCCTGAACTACTTCTTAATACTTTAGGGGGACCAAACAGAATGCTGGTGGTTTGAGGGGTTGAATAATAAATGACCCTCTGAAGTAACTTTTAACGCTTTAAAAAAAAAAAAAAAAAAAATCTTTTTGGCTGCAGTGCATTTCCCACTTCCAGGCTGATCTACAGTCCAAATGTCACAATGCCAAGTTAATTCCGCATGTGTCAACCAGCTAAATCTGCAGGGGTTGAATACTACTTGTAGGCACTGTATGTATGCATATGTATGTATGTCTATGTATATATAATAAATATATATATATATATATATATATATATATATATATATATACCGTATATACTCGCGTATAAGCCGAGTTTTTCAGCCCAAAAATTGGGCTGAAAAGTACCCCCCTCGGCTTATACGCGAGTCAGTGCGGGGGCTGCTGTATACAGCGGTATAAAGCAGCCCCCGCATCCCCAGTAATGCAGGGCCCCCCCCCCCCCTCATGCTCCGGTCACCTGTAAAGCAAATTATACTTATCATTGTCCCGCTGCCGTCCGCGCCCGCATCTGCCGACATCGCGATCCTCCATCTTCATGCGTCGTCTTCCTGTTTCTGTGCGCGTCGCAGGCAATGACGTCATTACCGGCGACGCGCACAGGAAACAGGAAGAAGACGCATGAAGATGGAGGATCGGGATGTCGGCAGATGCGGGCGCGGACGGCAGCGGGACAATGATAAGTATAATTTGCTTTACAGGTGACCGGAGCATGAGGGGGGGGGGGGGCCTGCATTACTGGGGCTGCCTGTATACTACCACTGGGGCTGCTGTATACACCACTGGGGCTGCAATACCACTGGGGCTGCTGTATATAGGGGCTGCAATACCACTGGGGCTGCAATACCACTGGGGCTGCTGTATATAGGGGCTGCTGTATACACCACTGGGGCTGCAATACCACTGGGGCTGCTGTATATAGGGGCTGCAATACCACTGGGGCTGCTGTATATAGGGGCTGCTGTATACACCACTGGGGCTGCAATACCACTGGGGCTGCTGTATATAGGTGCTGCTGTATACACCACTGGGCTGCAATACCACTGGGGCTGCTGTATATAGGGGCTACAATACCACTGGGGCTGCAATACCACTGGGGCTGCTGTATATAGGGGCTGCTGTATACACCACTGGGGCTGCAATACCACTGGGGCTGCTGTATATAGGTGCTGCTGTATACACCACTGGGGCTGCAATACCACTGGGGCTGCTGTATATAGGGGCTGCAATACCACTGGGGCTGCAATACCACTGGGGCTGCTGTATATAGGGGCTGCTGTATACACCACTGGGGCTGCAATACCACTGGGGCTGCTGTATATAGGGGCTGCAATACCACTGGGGCTGCAATACCACTGGGGCTGCTGTATATAGGGGCTGCAATACCACTGGGCCTGCTGTATATCATACTGCTGGGGCCTGTATACCACTGCTGGGGGCTGTATACCTGTGCTGGGGTCCACCCTCGGCTTATACGCGAGTCAATAGATTTTCCCAGGTTTTGGGGGCAAAAGTAGGGGGTCGGCTTATACACGGGTCGGCTTATACACGAGTAATATACGGTGTGTGGTGTATATATATATAAAATATATATATATATATGTGGATGCTACATACACATATATATATATATATATATATATTACATACATACTATGTGTGTGTAACATGGTGTGTCACATATTGTGTGTTGAGTGTATGTACCATCCACATTTATAAGTCCCAGTAGACGAGAGATCATATGTGATCTAATTCAAGTGTTTATCTCTGTTAATGTTGATGATTATGCCTAACAGCCTACATCAAAGGGTGAATATAATATTGATTTATTAGACAACGTGTATCAGGGCTCCCTGGAACATGGCAATATGATACTGATATGTCCTGAGGAAGAGGCCTGGGGGCCCTGAAACGCGTTGACTAATAATTCAATATTAAATTCACCCTTTGATGTCTGGTAGAATATGGCAGCACAGTTTTTAACCCTTCATCCTCCCTACTTTAGTTTTCTCAGATAATGAGCTTTGGGTTTTCATTGGCTGTAAGTCATAATCATCAACATTAACAGAAATAAACACTTGAAATAGATCACTCTGTCTAATGACTCTATATAATATATGTGTTTCATGAAATTTATTTCAGTAATTCAATACATAAAGTCTTTGGTGATATTCTAATTCACTGAGATGCCCCTTGTAGCTATGATGTGACTCGGTATATAGACATCGGAGCTTTGGTTCCCTGGGATTGTGGCGCCTTAAAGGACTTTTCTTTATTACAAAGCTTCTTCTTTCTTTAGTTTTATCCACAGATTCCTCTTCTTCTTCTTCTCCTTCTCCTCCCCTTTTGTCTCGTGTTCCGCCCGCCGAGAGACCGGAAATTAACTCTAGAGTTCGCGCTTGCGCAGTAGCCCTTCACTCGCACTTCCGGTCCGCAAGTGAAGGGCTACTGCGCAGGCGCGAACTCTAGAGTTCATTTCCGGTTTCTCGGCGGGCGGAACACGAGACAAAAGGGCGGAAGCCCTTACAGATCCCCAGTCTCTGCCAAAGCACGGACCGTGCTGGCATTTACTCTCCCCACCGGTGAGCGGACCCGACCTGCGCCATGCTGCAACACCAAAAAGCTAAGTACCTACTCTCTTCTGACATTAAGAGACTGTTTTTTACTTTACCATATAGCCGAAAGGTGTCTACCAGCAGAAAGCCCAATGACATCATAGTACCACATACTGAGGGGACAGGCTGAAAGCTCCTACTATTACAATACGGTACTGATGGGACACATAGACTTAAGGGGTACACATGTAGATATAAGAGGTATTTAATATGTACATATATCCATAGGCTGCAACAGTATATACTGGGACCAGGACTCTGCAAAAGCAGGACAGCACACACAAGTGTGGAGATACACGGACAACACAGAAGGTAATAACAGACCTGGTTACCATAACACATAGCCCGCACATGACCTAACTAAGCATATGTACATATTCACAGACTATATTATAGCAAGCTGAAACCGACATCCGAGAGGATACAACTCTACACAACTGAACCACCAGTTCAGAAGGTACAATCAATAGACGGTGACAGTTTACAGATAACACACATCAAAACTATCCCTCCCTCACATGATACCCTTCTTTCATAGATCAACAAGTTCTCAGTGTATACCATCACACCTATCCAGTGCTCCATCCTAACCAGCCTTACCTCCTCACCAAAGAATCACAGGTAAATCATTGAGCCACTCGATATTACCTTCCCCTTGCCATTCATTTTTTGATATCTTCCTTTCTCTCTCTTGGTCCTATACTGTGCCTTATGAAATAATAACTATAATTCATAAAGGGACTAGACAATCTCCTGCCCATCACGGCTGCTACAAGGGACTGAGTGTTAATCTTATAAATAATGTGTATATATTATATATAGACAGATGTATAATACTCACTTTCACTGTAAATACCTCACTGTACTCCTTTTTGTTTACTTATAGGACTTGTTGATAAAGGTCCGATAGGGACCGAAACGTTGCTGTCACCATTCACCCTATGATTCTCAATACATCACTGCTAAGCAACCATTCATGACTCGATGAGTGCTTGATTTCGCTACTAATAGACTGTAGGATCACAGATCCTTTCCGCAATACACCCATCACAACAAAGACAGAGTGCTGTCATTAACATCTTACTCACATCTGTCCCTCCGGCAATCTTTGTGTGCCCACGCTGTCCCCCCACACATCCCTGCTGTCGCCTCCACTGCTGTGCCCGGACCCACTCTCTTCCATGCTGCCCGACTCTGTGCCCTGCTGCCCCCACATCCTTGTGCCCCTCGTCCCGGACCCACTTCTTCTGTGCCACTGCTCTGCCCGGACCCACATCTTCTGTGCCCACTGCTGTGGTAGATCCCACCACCCTTCTGTGCCCACTGCTGTGCCCGGACCCACATCTCTGTCCACTGCTGTGCCCTGGACCCATCACCCTCCATCTCTGTCCCCACTGCGTGCCTTCAAAGTACCTTCAAGTCACGCCTGCTGCCAGGGAATTTGAAACACCAAAGACACGAGATGTCTGGTACAGTGAAACAGGTTTATCACGCTCAGAGCCACACCAAGCTTTTACCTCTGGTTCCCAGGACTCTGCAGCTGGAGCCTAGACAGAACACATGACCCCATGAAATTGCTGCTGTGACATGATTCAACACATGACTACGCTGAAAACCCATGCGCGCTGGAGATAATCTACACAATGTCCACCAGCCCTCAGTCTTCAGTAGGACAACTCATAGTCAGTGCAAGTTTGAGCAATGACACCACAATCTATTTTCCCATGCACGCATGCCCTCTATTTAATTGTGTGTTGCTGATGTATACACATCACAACTATATGTGCATCCATACCTAGACACCAACATGTCTATGACAGTAGACAGGTTAATCGCAAGTGAATGATTGCAGGCCCCTCGATCTTTAGACCTGTGATCCCGCTGCTATCATTCTGGAAATTGACTGTGCATTATCTTCCTTCTTCTTCTGTGCATAATAATGTTGCCATTTGGAAAATATGTTGTTTGGCCACTCGTCACTATATCTGACCACAAGTTCTCATGGGAAAATCTGGAGTTTTAGGATGGCCTTATAAATTCTGTATTTATATCTACATATATATATATTGCTATGAATATACATTCACTGTTCCTGGAAAATCTATGTACTCCTTGTGATTCTTTATGTGACGTGTTGGATAAAGTGCTATGGGGACCGAACTTGTTTGCTGTCACTTCACCATATGTATGTCATCCAATACATTCACTTGCTAAGCAACCATCATGACTCGATGATGTCTGGATTTCGCTGACTAATAGACCTGAGGAGTCACAGTCCTTTCCGAATAGCACCATCACAACAAAAAAGGAAGAGTGCTGTCAAACAACATACTTTCCATCCTGCTGCCTCCCGGACCCACATCTTTCAGCGTGCCACTGCTGTACCGGTCCCCACATCTTCACTGTGCCACTGCTGTGCCGGCCCCATCTTCTGTGCCCACTGCTGTTCCCGGACCCACATCTTCTGTGCCCACTGCTGTCCCAGGATCCCACTCTCTGTCTGTGTCCCCAGCCCACATGCCCCTGCTTGCCCGGGCACCCCTCTTTCCCTGTCCCATGCTGTCCGACCTCCAAATCTGTACTTCCCTGTGTCCCCACCCCATCTTCGTGCGCCTCGCCGGGCCCACATCTCTGTGCCCAACCTGCTGTGCCGGACCCACATCACTGTGCCCACTGCTGTGCCTTCAAAGTACCTTCAAATCCGCCGCTGCTGCAGGGAGAATGTTTGAAACACCAAAGACACGAGATGTCTGGTTACAGTGGATAACAGGTTTATTTTCTGACGCGTTTCAGAGCCACATGCCAAGCTTTTTCTCAGGTTCACTGAGGAACTCTGTGCTGCTGTGACCTATGCATTTATACAATGACCTCCTGAATATTCTTTGTGCTGTGACATTGTAATAACACAACTGCTCTGAATACTCTGTGCTGCTGAGATATTATGTATAATATGTCCAATGCTCCTAGGTCTTGCATAGGAACAGTCTACAGTCATGGCTAAAAGTTTGAGAAGAACCAAATGATATTCCATGATCTGCTGCCCTCTAGTTTTAATTTGTGTTGTCTGATGTTTATATCATACAGAATTAATTGCAATCAATTATGATACCAAATGTTTATTGACAGTTAGAATGAGTTAATGCAGCAAGTGAATATTTGCAGTGTTGCCCCTTCTTTCTCAGGACTTCTGCAATTCTCCTGGGTGCTGTCAACTCAATCATTCTGGAGAGCAAATCCATTGACTGAAGCGTTGATTTGCTTACATTCATTCTTCCATTCTTGCATAATCAATGCTTGCATTTTGGCAGAATTTGTTGTTTTTTGTTTGTCCACCCGTCTCTTGATGATTGACAACAAGTTCTCCATGGGATTAAGATCTGGGGAGTTTCCAGGCCATGGACCCAAAATCTCTGTTTTGTTCCCTGAGCCATTTAGTTATCACCTTTGCTTTATGGCAAGGTGCTCCATCATGCTGGAAAAGGCATTGTTGGGCGCCAAACTGCTCTGGACGGTTGGGAGAAGTTGCTCTTGGAGGACATTCTGGTACCATTCTTTATTCATGGCTGTGTTTTTAGGCAAGATGTGAGTGAGCCGATTCCCTTGGCTGAGAAGCAACCCCACACATGAATGGTTTCAGGATGCTTTACAGTTGGCATGAGACAAGACTGTGGCAGCGCTCACCTCTTCTTCTCCGAATAAGCTGTTTTCCAGATGTCCCAAACAATCGAAAAGGGATTCATCAGAGAACATGACTTTCTTTCTCCTTTTCTACCCCAGTCCTCAGCAGTCCACTCCCTGGACCTTTCCCCAGTCCTCAGCAGTCCACTCCCTGTACCTTTCCCCCAGTCCTCAGCAGTCCACTCCCTGCACCTTTACCCCCAGTCCTCAGCAGTCCACTCCCTGTACCTTTCCCCCAGTCCTCAGCAGTCCACTCCCTGTACCTTTCCCCCAGTCCTCAGCAGTCCACTCCTTACCTTTACCCCATCCTCAGCATCCCCCTTACCTGTTCCCCGTCCTAGCAGTCCACTCCTGTACCTTTCCCCCAGTCCTCAGCAGTCCACTCCCTGTACCTTTCCCCCAGTCCTCAGCAGTCCACTCCCTGTACCTTTCCCCCAGATCTCAGCAGTCCTGATTCATCCCTAGTCACTCTTTTGTTGCGTATTATTACAGTCGGCCTGATGTTATGATTTCAGGCCGTCAGAGAATGCTTCTTTGCTGCCCTCCTTGAACCAGCTTGCTCAAGAGTCTCCGCCATCTCACAGTGCAGTGCAGAAGCACTCACTCAGCCTTGCTTGCAATTCCTGAGCAAGCTTGCATGCTGGTAGTCCCATCCGCAGCTGAAACGTTTTAGATACGTTACTGGCGCTTGCTGGTCTTTCTTGGCGCCCTGGAGCCTTTTTGACACAATGAGCTCTCCTTGAAGTTTTGATGTGCATAGATTGTTGACTGAGGTGCAATCTTCAGCTGCGATACTCTTCCCTGTTAGGCCATTTTTGTGCATGCAATGATGGCTGAGGTTTCTTTAGAGATAACCATGGTTATTGAAGAGAAACAATGATACCAAGCACCAGCCTCCTTTTAAAGTGTCCAGTGGTGTTATTCTTACTTAATCATGACTGATTGTTCGCCAGCCCTGTCCTCAGCAACACCCACACCTGTGTTAATGGAACAATCACTAAAACGATGTTAGCTGCTCCTTTTAAAGCAGGATTGCAATGATGTTGAAATGTGTTTTGGGGTTAAAGTTCATTTTCTAGGCAAATATTGACTTTGCAAGTAATTGCTGTTAAGCTGATCACTCTTTATGACATTCTGGAGTGTATGCAAATTGCCATTGGAAAAACTGAAGCAGTAGACTTTGTTAAAATTGATATTTGTATCATTCTCAAAACGTTTGGCCATGACTGTACATAAAATACACTTCTTTATACTGGTTTATTCTCTCTTCTGCAGATTTGTTTGTGCTCAGTTGCTGAACTCGGTCCTGGAGATCATCAGTGTGATTGACACCCCCGGGATCCTGTCTGGAGAGAAGCAGAGGATCAGTTGAGGTGAGGGGATCTGCATTGTCTATAGGTGACTCGTCTGCTCCTTATTTTCCAGAAGCAGTAATTTATGATCTGGAAAATGTCACCGGGATTCTGGAGAATAAGCGACATCTCTCCAGATTGATCCCAGTGTAATGAGACGCTCGGCACCTCCAAATACATAATGCGCTCAAGATCACCGCTTGCTTTCAGAGCATACCGTCTTTCCCCGATAGTAAGACCCCCCCGAAAGTAGGACAGGGTAGGGGGAACGGGGGGGTCTGCTAATATAAGGCCCTTCCCCCCCCCCCCCGAAAGTAAGGCCACCTAGGGGGGGGGGCACTGGGGAATAGGGGGGCGCCTCCTGGTACCTGTCCCCCGGTGTGTCCAGTGTCCTGCAGGTGCAGCCGCGCTGGAGCAGATGGGGTTAATCACAGCCTAACATGCTGTGTGCCCCTGCTCAACTCTGCCCAGCCTGACGTCACAGCAGCCCGGCTCGAGTTCTGATTGGCTCCCAGGAAGCAGCGGGCGTGGCCAGATGACGTCGTGAGCTCGAGCCAGGCTGCTGTGACGTCAGTCTGGGCAGAGTTGAGCAGGGGCACACAGCATGTTAGGCTGTGATTAACCCCATCTGCTCCAGCGCGGCTGCACCTGGGGGACACACAGGACATTGGAGGAGCCTGGACACACCGGAGGACAGCGGGGAGCCACAGCGAAGGTCGGGGGAGCCGGTAGGAAGGTGGTGTGTGTGTGTGTGTGTGTGTGTGTGTGTGTGTGCAGTGGCTGGGGCTGCCAATATAACACCTGCCCCGAAAATAAGACAGGGTGCCACTTTTGGCGCCCAAAAAAATATAAGACTCAGTCTTATTTTTGGGGAAACACGGTAGGAGCTTCATCACTTCTTCAACACATTGTACAGATCCTTCCTCATCCCTGATTGTTGCCAGCGATTCCTTTCTATAGTCTGGACTGAGAATTGATGTCTGGACCCAGTCGTGTGGCCACAGCTGAGGGGTATGTTACAATGTATCACTGTTATTAAAGGGATCCTGTCACCCCAAAACACCTCCTAAGCTCTTAAAAGCTGTCCCTAGTGCATATTAACACTTTCCCTACACTCCTTTTTGCTCCTAAATGCACCTAATCAAAGTGAAGAAAAACGTTTTATAAGTACCTCATTATTGATGCTAATGAGTGACTATCTATTCATAGTCACTCATCCAGGCAGCCCCTCTTCATGATATCACGCCTATTCAGGCGTGATCTTCCTAATAGATTCAAAATCGCGCCTCTCTGCGCGCCTCCCCACTCTCCCATTACGCACGGGCTTCAGTGTGGGGCATTATGACGCGATTCGCGTCATTTCCTGGCGCCGGGTGACGTATACACCCGCGCCGCTCGCTTTGAGCTTCAAGTGCCTCACTGCGCATGCGTGCGGGAGCCGGAACAGAGCGGCCGGCGATCCGGAGACACAGGCACAGAAGAGGATTCCATTCCTCATAACAACAGTACGGCGGTCCCATTACAAACCCCTAACTTAGGGTTTGTAATGGGACCGCCGTACTGTTGTTATGAGGAATGGAATCCTCTTCTGTGCCTGCGATCCGGAGACACAGGCCGCTCTGTTCCGGCTCCCGCACGCATGCGCAGTGCGCTCCCGCACGCATGCGCAGTGAGGCACGTTGAAGCTCAAAGCGAGCGGCGCGGGTGTACTACGTCACCCGGCGCTAGGAAATGACGCGAATCGCGTCATAATGCCCCCACTGAAGCCCGTGCGTAATGGAGAGTGGGGAGGCCGCAGAGAGGCGCGATTTTGAATCTATTAGGAAGATCACGCCTGAATAGGCGTGATATCATGAAGAGGGCTGCCTGGATGAGTGACTATGAATAGATAGTCACTCATTAGCATCAATAATGAGGTACTTATAAAACGTTTTTCTTCACTTTGATTAGGTGCATTTAGGAGCAAAAAGGAGTGTAGGGAAAGTGTTAATATGCACTAGGGACAGCTTTTAAGAGCTTAGGAGGTGTTTTGGGGGTGACAGGATCCCTTTAATAACATTGAGATCAGCCTGGGCTCCAGGATTAGAGACCATTAGGGTCTGTGCACGTTTAGGGTTTAGTGCAGAAATTTCCGCACCATTTCTGTATCTTTTGTCAGGAAAAATGCAGCAGGAAAAAAAATATTTATTTATTCTTTTTCTGGTGCAGATTTGTCACATTCAGAATGAGTGAAATCTGCAGCAAAAACGCTAAAACCAATTGACATCTGTAGATTTATTTCTGCAGCAAATCTGCAAGGAAAAAATCCTGAAACGTGTGCAGAAGACGCCAGGGTCCTCCGTGACTTTGCTGCATCAGAAACCTTCGTCCATGTTCACATTGGACGTTTCAGATCCGTCTTTGGTGTTGCACCAATATCGGATCAGTCACTGCGTCTGCAGTAAAGTGAATGGGATTGTCAATTTGCTGTTCAGACTCTGTATTTTTGACAGCTGCATTATTGGTGCAGAAAGCGCAGACAGAAGATAACGAGCGTCAGTTATTGCTCCGTGTTTATGGTGCGCTTTCTGCGTCACTAACATCCAATTACTGACCCTCCCCGACGATCCCACAGTGATCCCAGTGATGTCTTCCACCCAGACAGGACCTGTGGGTAGTCTAGTACGGTACTTCCAGGACCTGGTACCATATGACTCAGGCTGACAGTCACATGGTGCTAGGTCCTGTTAGTACTTGTACTACTCACAGACAGGTCCTGCCGGTGCCCGGAAGGAAGGGTAAGGCTGGTTTCATACTGCTGTTGTTTGGCATCAGTGTGAATGCGGCTGACACTGGGTGCATAGGCATCCGCTTTCGGCCCCATTGATCTTTCACTGTAGGTGCATCCAGTTTTTCCCGTTTCTCCCTGATCCGGGTGTCACCAGTTTTTGCAAAAAACACGTTTTGTTGTGGTTTTGGTCTCCCTGACAAAACCAGTGACACCCGTATCTGGGGCACTCCGGGTTTCATTAAAATGTGTTCCTATGTAACCTGGTCTGGTGGACTCCAGATCCCGCTGGATCCAGATGCTGGATCCGGGTTTTTGGTCTGCACATGCCCAGAACGCTGTACTACATGATAAGCCCACTAGGGGGCATGTCATTTACAACCGGATGGCGGAAATAGGTATGCAATGGGATGCTCCCACACCGGTATTATTACTGATCCGTGAGCTGGACCAATGAGAATACCGGTGCGGGGGAATCCGGGGGAATGCAGGTTTAACCTGTATTCCCCCAGATTTAAAAAAAAACAAAAAAAAACAGCAGTGTGAAGGTAGCCTAAGAAAGTGTGTGTGTCTGCCTATGTGCTGTGTGTCTGTCTGTCTGTCTGTGTGTATGTGTCTCCTGAAAACAGCACAAAAGCAGCACAAACATGATGATGTTTTTTGTGATGCTTTTTTGCAAAAAGAGGATCAGTTTTTGGTGCAATAACAAAGAATTAAGCACAAACGTATGTTGACGAGGGTAATATGCCCTGATGAAGGTACCCTCGTAATGATACACGTGGGGTCTACTATCCTTAGGGGGGTCCCCTGCTGCTGCACAGGGTAATTCTCCCTCCTTGCTACACAATAATTCAGTTGTGGGGCTATTGGGCCTCTGGAGTTTGTGTTGCTGAGAGCGGTGCTGGGGTAGAGTGATTGGCGGTGCAGGTTTTGGTCTTGCAGCTAGGTGATATTTGTGACTGGTGATCCTGCCGTAATACAAGACTGTCTATTATCTCCATTACAAGCCAGCCTGCCCGAATTCTCTTTCATTTTTTGATCATTTATTGATTATTACCGCAGTTTCCATTTGACATCCATCTCCCTTTCCACACAACCCCCCCCCCCCCCTTTCTGGTTTAGCAATATTACTGTATATAGGAGGTTGAGTTTCCTTTGCATATTATCTGTGCACATGTGTCATCTACTTTATAATTGCCGTAGGCAAAATCGTGTCGGCCCCCGAAATCGCCATGGCTATGTCACACTGTGACGTCACCACGCGCGAGCAATGGCCGCGAAGCGGCCATTGCGAGTCGCTGGCCGAAAATAGAACTAGAGGCTCGGCCACAAACTTTGTATGGGGATCCATTGCGAGTCGCTGTGTAGCGCGAGCAATGGCTGCGAGGCCATTGCGAGTCGCTACCTCAGCCGCCGCACCTGCCGCATGTCCTCCTATACTTTGTATGGGGATCCATTGCGAGTCACTGTGTAGCGCGTGCAATGGCCGCGAGGCCATTGCGAGTCTACTTGCGGCGCGGTTGCGGTAATCCCCATAGAAAGTATAGGGCGAGTTGCTACTTTGTGTTCTAAGACCCTTACAACATAATAGTTCAATTTTCTGATCATCATAATGGGAGACCCAGACAATGGGGTTTAGGGCTCTGCCCTCCGGAGGCCACACTAGGTACTACAAGTTTGTAGACACCGCCCCCTCCGCTTATAAACCCCCACCGCAGGGAATATCCTCAGTTTTTAACTTAGTGTGCTCGGAGGATCACGCTTTGCTTGCACTTCACGGCATTCTCACAGCTTACGTGATGGCGTATGAAGACAAGGTAAAATGGTCCCGGTCGGGACCTTCGGCAGTCTCCCTGCTCACCCTTGTGGAACACGCAGGTGGAGGTACCGGAGGGCCTAGGGCCTGGACACTGTGTGTTCCCCCGGTACGCTGTCGCGCTCCTTTCCATCCCTCCCTGGGGAACTCTGGAAGGTGGGAGATAGGAGCCTCGCACAGCTCCGCTCCGTCCGAGGCCTCCCTAAATGGTGCTTACAGACCGGACTGGAGCCAGCCCAGTCCGAGGCCTCCCTAAATGGTGCTTACAGACCGGACTGGTGCTGAAACCCCCGTCCGAGGCCTCCCTAAATGGTGCTTACAGACCGGACCGGCACTGAGGCACCGTGTGTCTCCGGTGTGCCTGGGGGTAGTGTCTGACACTTTATGTGTTCTGGCACTCAGACCGCGCGCTACCCTCGGGTCCGCGGTTCTGGCGGTGTACCCTGTGCTGGGGTCACCCTGGCTGACCGCCCTGTGGGTCACAGGGGCTGAGGCTGTGGATTGCAGGTGTTTTGTTTTACATGCAGTCTAAGTATTGTACTGTCACAATACTTCCCGCGCTGCGAGCTCCGGCGCCTACATTACTGAGGCTGCCTGAGGGGATGTGAAGCAGCCCTGGTGGTGATGTCATCGAGGGCGTGCGTGTGTGCTTCCCGCGTGTTTTAGGCGCCGCCCACAGTTTGTCTGCCGGCGGCCATCTTTTCCCCTCACTTCCCGGCTGGGATCTGACTGCAGCACAGATCTGCACTCTAAAAAGGGGAGACCGGAAACTTTCGTGGAGGCCACACACGCACACCGCTTCCTCCCACCGCTTTACAGCGGTCGGTAAGCCACCGGGATCCCCGGTTTTTGTCTGTATAGATTGGCTTATTTGCCCCTGCTGTGGGTATGTCCTCAGCTGGAAAACGTGCTGCTAAGGCGGCCAGCACCACCACTGCCTGGGCTACATGCAACGGGACGCTGGTTGAGGGGTCCTGCAATAACTGCGGACGCCCAGAGGCCCGGACTGATACTGCTGAGACAGCAGCTCCGGTGCTTTACCCTGAGGTTCAGGTGATCCCAGGGCCATGGGAAACGCAGAATAAGATTAATGAATCTATGTTGTCCCAGTTGTTCTCCATGTCGCAATCCCTGGAGGCACTTAATAGGAGACTGGAAAGCCCAGCTACTCCTTCCAGTTACCCCCGGGTGTCTCCTTCTTCTGCTGTGAGACCCCTTAAGCGGGCTCGTCGTGAGGAGTCACCCGAGCTCCAGGCTCTCTCTGAGGAGGAGCGTCTCTCTGATGGTGAGGAGGATGATGGGGGTTCAATACTCGGGTCTGTGTCAGAACCACCAGACGGGGTAGAGGATCTGGTGTCCTCCATCAACAAGACTTTACGTCTCGTGACACCCCCTGAGGAGGTGAACGTACACCCGAAGGAGGTCTATCAATGGCTACGGCCAGAGGCTAGACCAAGTGGCTCCTTTATGGACCACACTAATTTTGGAAGGGTGGTCAGAGCACCCAGGTTACATCCTGGGCGGCGTTATGTCCGCAAATCTAAGGACAATCGCTTCCCCTTTCCCCAGGAGGTGCTTCAGGAGTGGTCGCAGTCCCCGAAGGTGGACGCCTCCATGACCAGGATTGCTGCACGCTCCCTTTTCTCTGCCTCTGATAGCTCCTCGTTGAAGGATGCGACAGATAGACAGGTCGAACAACTCGCCAAGTCTTCTTATGAGGCTGTGGGGTCTTCATTTGCCCCTAATTTTGCCACGGTCTGGACCCTGCAAGCGATTACCTCCTGCTTGGATGGCATCACTGACCTGGCAGGGTCCAGTTCTGAGGTCCTGGCGCTTACTGATAGAGCAAGGGCCTATGCAGACTACGCCAGGACGGCAACATTGGAAACTGCCACCCGCTCTGCTGTGGCTTCGGCCAACGCTATAGCGATCCGCAGGTTGTTGTGGCTGCGTCTTTGGGACTCAGATGCCACGTCTAAGAAGATTTTGCAAAATCTTCCGTTCTCTGGTGACAGGCTTTTTGGCACCGAGCTGGACAAGCTGATAAAGGATTCTGCTGAGTCTAGGATCCCGCAGAATAAACCTAAGCCACGGTATACCGTTAAAAGGAACCCAAAGCAGTGGTCCTTTCGTTCCAGCTCACAGTCATCAACGGCGTCTGCTCGTGCGGACCGAGGGGGCAAGCCCACTACTCAGTGGCGCCCCAAGGGTCGCCAAAAGAAGCCAACGGGGGCAGCAGCTGCCACCCCTAAACCCGCTTCCGCATGACTCGCTCTCTCGTCCTGCCTCCCCACAGGTGGGGGGTCGCCTGTTCCTTTTTCAGGACAGTTGGCTTCTCCACGTCCAAGACAAGTGGGTCCGAGACGTAGTCTCGCGAGGCTACAGGATAGAGCTGACGTCGCGGCCGACACACCGATTCCATCGGTCTGTTCCTTCTCCAGACAAGGCTCAGGCTTTTCACCTGGTGTTGGAGGGGCTCCGCAGAGACGGAGTAGTGGTCCCAGTACCTTCTGGGGAGAGGTTCCGGGGTTTTTACTCCAACCTCTTTATCGTCCCAAAGAAGGACGGTTCTTTTCGCCCGGTTCTGGACCTCAAGTTGTTCAACCGTCACGTGTTGGTTCGGAAGTTCCGTATGGAATCCCTGCGCTCCGTGATCGCGGCTGTGTCGCAGGGAGACTTCCTGGCGTCCATAGATATCCGAGACGCTTACCTTCACGTGCCCATTGCACCGGCTCATCAGCGCTGGTTACGATTCGCAGTGGGGGACGAACACTTCCAGTTCGTGGCACTACCCTTCGGGTTGGCCTCAGCACCGCGGGTGTTCACGAAGGTGATGGCCTCTATGATGGCTCTCCTGCATGTGCAGGGACACGCCGTCATACCTTATCTAGACGACCTGCTGGTCAGGGCGCCATCGGAACACCTTTGTCGGGAGAGTCTGGAGGTGACCATGAAGTCTCTGGAACAGTTTGGGTGGCTTCTCAATGTCCAGAAATCAACCCTGGTTCCGACCCAGTCACTGACGTATCTGGGCATGGACTTCCACACAGACTCAGCCCTGGTGTCTCTGCCACGAGCCAAGCAGCTGGCCATCCAATCAGGAGTGCAAGATGTCCTCCTGTCACCACAATCATCCCTACGGGTATTGATGAAGCTGGTGTGCCGCATGGTAGCTGCGATAGAGGCAGTGCCTTTCGCGCAATTTCGCCTCCGTCCTCTCCAGCTGGAGATTCTCCGCAGATGGGACAAGAGAACGTCCTCTCTGAATCGGCTGGTGGCCCTTTCCCAACCGACCAGGGATTCCCTGCAGTGGTGGCTCCAGCCACATCACTTATCACGGGGCCGGTCTTTCCTCAAACCGTCATGGTTAGTGGTGACCACCGACGCCAGTCTGAAGGGCTGGGGAGCGGTGTTCTTACACCACAGGGCTCAAGGACTCTGGACTCAGTCGGAGTCGACGTTGCAGATCAACGTGCTGGAGATCAAGGCGGTCTATCTGGCGCTCCTGGCGTTTCAGAAGTTCCTGTCAGGACAGCCCATCCGGGTTCAGACCGACAATGCGACGGCCGTCGCGTATATAAACCATCAGAGAGGGACCAGAAGTGCTCAGGCCCTCACCGAAGTCCACCGCATTCTATCTTGGGTGGAGGACAACGACTGCCTGATCTCCGCAGTTCACATCCCAGGGGTCGAGAACTGGGAGGCCGACTACCTGAGCCGGCAGGGGATGGACGCCGGAGAGTGGTCTCTTCATCCAGACGTCTTCCGGGACATCTGCAGCAAATGGGGCACTCCGGACGTGGATCTGATGGCCTCACGGCTGAATCATCAGGTGCCGCAATACATGGCAAGATCGTGGGATCCTCAGTCTCTGGGGGCGGATGCCCTGATCCTGAGTTGGTCCGGCTTCCATCTACCATATGTGTTCCCGCCTCTAGCTTTGATTCCCAGGGTCCTGTGGAAAATCAGGACGGAATGCAGAGTAGCCATTCTAGTGGCACCAGATTGGCCCAGGAGGTCCTGGTATCCGGACCTGTGGCAACTGTCAGGCGGACACAGGTGGGCTCTTCCAGAACGCGCAGATCTTCTCGCGCAAGGCCCATTCTTCCACCTCAATTCCAGGGCCCTCAGATTGACTGCATGGCTCTTGAGGCCTGGCTACTAACATCCAGAGGCTTCTCCCCTACGGTGGTCGCCACTATGAATCGGGCCAGGAAGCCCGTGTCCAGGAAGATATACCACAGAACGTGGAAAATCTTTTTCACCTGGTGTGCATCGGGTGACAGGTCACCGTGGCCCTTGTCCATCCCGACGTTGTTGGCTTTCCTACAGTCGGGTTTGGAGTTGGGCTTATCCCTCAGTTCCCTGAAGGGTCAAGTATCAGCTCTTTCAGTGCTGTTTGACAGGCGCTTGGCGCTCCTTCCTAAGGTCCGTCAGTTTCTGCAAGGGGTGTCTCGGGTGGTTCCGCCCTACAGGCGACCTCTGGATCCTTGGGACCTTAACATAGTCTTGGCGGCACTGCAGAAACCGCCGTTTGAGCCACTGAGAGACATTTCCCTCTCTCGTTTGTCCCAGAAGGTGGTCTTTCTGGTGGCGATTATGTCTCTGAGAAGGGTCTCAGAATTGGCTGCACTTTCGTGCAAGTCACCCTTTCTGGTGGTTCACCAAGACAAGGTGGTGTTACGCCCGCGGCCAGAATTCTTGCCAAAGGTGGTTTCCACTTTTCACCTGAACCAGGAGATTGTTCTCCCATCATTTTGTCCCGCTCCCGTTCATCAGGTTGAGCGCGACCTCCATACTCTGGATCTCGTGAGGGCTGTACGCATTTATGTGTCCAGGACTGCCTCCTTCCGGAGTTCGGATTCCTTGTTTATCCTTACGGCGGGTCGCTGTAAGGGGTCCGCGGCGTCAAAGTCAACCTTGGCCAGATGGATCAAGGCTCCCATTCAAGAGGCTTACCAGTCTTCTGGTTTGTCTCTCCCGGTGGGATTGAAGGCGCATTCGACCAGAGCTGTCGGTGCCTCCTGGGCTTTGCGACATCGCGCTTCTGCTCTACAGGTGTGTCAGGCGGCCACTTGGTCCAGCCTGCACACTTTCTCTAAGCACTATATGGTGCATGCCCATGCCTCTGCGGATGCAAGTTTGGGCAGGCGGGTCCTCCAGGCGGCGGTTGCCCACCTTTGAGGGGGACCATGTGTTATCCGTCTTTTGAGGAACTCTTCCCGCCCTGGGGTATTGCTTTAGGACATCCCCATTGTCTGGGTCTCCCATTATGATGATCAGAAAAAAGAGAATTTTGTTTACGTACCGTAAATTCTTTTTTCTTGAATCATCAATGGGAGACCCAGCACCCACCCAGTTGTTCCGTTGCATGTTTTGCATTTGATCTGTTCCCTGTTGGGACAGTTTCTTCCGGGTTGTTGGACCGTCTGTGCACGGTTTCTTTCCCGATGTTTCGGGTGTGGTTTGTTGTCTCCTCGCAGCTTATGGACCAAACTGAGGATATTCCCTGCGGTGGGGGTTTATAAGCGGAGGGGGCGGTGTCTACAAACTTGTAGTACCTAGTGTGGCCTCCGGAGGGCAGAGCCCTAAACCCCATTGTCTGGGTCTCCCATTGATGATTCAAGAAAAAAGAATTTACGGTACGTAAACAAAATTCTCTTTTTTCCTTAAATGATATCAACCATACAAATATATGTAGTTGGTGTAAAGATGTCATTGGAATAATTGGATTATTATTTGAAAATCTTAAAAAAAATTTAAAAATAATCTAGACACCCGATGCATTTGCATCGGGCTCACAGCTAGTTATTAATAATCATTTTGTGTATTTTGTACATGTTATTTGCATATAAGAATATTTGATATATTTGTGTACCTATAGGTGCCGGCTCTTTATAGCATTGCTTTAGGGGACCCTGCTGTTTCGGCTTTTTTGTAAGCCTTTATAATTGTTTTTAAACTTGTGTGAGTTTTCTTCATGTGTAAAGTTAATATAATGAAATAAACTGATGTACTTTTACCTGGTGATCGCCCTCCGTTACCATGTAGCTTCTTCTCCCCTGAAAAAAAATACTTTATACACACACGACCATTCAGACGTTTGGGCTCATTTAGAAATGTCCTTATTTTTTAAAGAAAGGCACTTTTTTTTTTAATGAAGCTAATATTGAATAAATCAGAAATACACTCTATACATTGTTAATGAGGTAAATGACTATTCTAGCTGCAAACATCTGGTTTTTAATGCAATATCTACATAGGTGTATAGAGGCCCATTTTCAACAACCCCCACTCCAGTGTTATAATGGTACATTGTGTTTGCTAACTGTGTAAGGCTTGCTTCACACCACGGCGCAGTCTTGTCAGGGGCTGTCCGGTGTAAACCAGACAGCCCCGGACCGGATTTTGGGCTTATAGTAGCCTATGGGGCCGGATGGAGCCAAATGGAAGCTCTCTCCCATCCAGTTTCCATCTCTCCGGATGAATCCGGGAGAATTCGGATTATTTCCACCGGACACAAAACCGTTGCTTGCAACGTTTTTGGGTCCGGGGAGAAAAATCTTCCCAAAAACCCACATCCCGGATTTTCCCGGGAACTGGACACCGGCGGCTGCATGCTGCTGTGATTTTAGGACCACGGCTTTCTCCCTGCGAGTCACGGTCCTGAATCATTAGCAGCTGCAGCTGCGTCCGGCGGCACACAGGACTGGAGGGCACATCAGGTTCTGTGCGCTGATCCGGTCCGGGTCTGTCAGGTTCATGCCTGACAGCCCCGGACCGGACTGTGCTGTGGTGTGAAGCCAGCCTAAGAAGGCTAATGGATATTTGGAAAACCCTAGAAAATCCTTGTTACAAGTATGTTAGCACAGCTGAAAACGGTTTGGCTGATTAGAGAAGCTAAAAATTGACCTTCCTTTGAGCTTGTTGAGAATCTGGAGCATTACATTTGTTTGTTCTATGAAACTCTCAAAATGGCCAGAAAAAAAGAGAACTTTCTTGTGCAACTCGACAGTCTATTCTTGTTCTTAAAAATGAAGGCTATTCCATGCGAGAGATTGCCAAGAAACTGAAGATTTCCTACAACGGTGTGTCCTACTCCCTTCGGAGGAGGCACAAACCGACTCTAACCAGAGTAGAAAGAGAAGTAGGAGGCCCCGCTGCACAACTGAGCAACAAGACAAGTACATCAGAGTCTCTAGTTTGAGAAATGGACACGTCACAGCTCCTCATCTGGCAGCTTCATTATATAATACCCGCAAAATGCCAGTGTCAACGTCTACAGTGAAGAGGCGACTCCAGGATGCTGGCCTTCAGGGCAGAGTGGCAAAGAAAACGTCATATCTGAGACTGGCTAATAAAAGGAAAAGATTAATAAGGGCAAAAGAACACAGACATGGATAGAGGAACATTGGAAAAAAAGTGTTATGGACAAACAGATCAATTCTGAGGTGTTCGGATCACACAGAAGAACATTTGTGAGACGCAGAACAACTGAAAAGATGCTGGAAGAGGCCTGACACCATCTGTCAAGCATGGTGGGAGGTCATGTGATGGTCTGGGGTTGCTTTGGTGCTGGTAAAGTGGGAGATTTGTACAAGGTAAAAGGGATTTTGAATAAGGAAGGCGATCACTCCATTTTACAATGCCATGCCATACCCTGTGGACAGCGCTGGATTAGAGCCAATTTGATCCTACAACAGGACAATGACGCAAAGCAAAGCGCACCCCCAAATTATGCATGAACTATTTAGGGAAGAAGCAGCAGCTGGTATACTATCTGTAATGGAGCTGCACCGCAGTCACCAGATCTCACCCCCATTGAGCTGTTGTGGGAGCAGCTTGACCGTATGGGACGCAAACAGAGTCCGTCATCCAATCCAACTTGTATAAGCGGCTTCAGGAAGCACGGGGGGGGGGGGGGGGGAATGTCTCCAGATTACCTCCACAAATTGACAGCTAGAAGCCAAAGGTCTGCAATGCTGGAATTACTGCACAGGAGCATTCTGTGACCAAAGCAAAGTGTGAAGGAGAACATTATTATTCCAAATAAAAATCATCATCTCTAACCTTAGCAATGTCTGGATGATATTTTCTGTTCATTTTTCAACACACTTGATGAATAAAAGTATGAGTTTTCATGGAAAACCAAAATTGTCTGTGTGACCCTAAACGTTTGTATGGTAGTGTGTGTGTGTGTGTATATATATATATATATATATATATAGGAGAAAAAAACTGCACAGCACTCACAGACAATGTGAACTGGTGCCAGCAGGGACGCTGGATCAAAATACTAGATAAAACTCTCTGCAGCACTCAGCTACTACCAGTGGTGTACATACGCTAACAAGCTAAATATATATGAGAAAAAATTTAAAAACTTACGTTTTTTCAAAAACTCAAAATTCTTATATTTTTTTTTAAATCTGAAGTTCTTAGTACACACATTGGCCAATGTCTGCTTGCTCATCGACTGCGACAAAGTGACTTTGTCGCAGTCGATGAGCAAGCAGACATTGGCCAATGTGTGTACTAAGAACTTCAGATTTAAAAAAAAATATAAGAATTTTGAGTTTTTTGAAAAAACGTAAGTTTTTAAATTTTTTCTCATATATATTTAGCTTGTTAGCGTATGTACACCACTGGTAGTAGCTGAGTGCTGCAGAGAGTTTTATCTAGTATATATATATATATATATATATATATATATGTATATATACAGTGCCTTGTGAAAGTATTCAGCCCCCTATATACAGTGCCTTGTGAAAGTATTTGGCCCCTTGAACTTTTCAACCTTTTGCCACATTTCAGGCTTCAAACATAAAGATATAAATTTTAATTTTTTTGTGAAAAATCAACAAGTGGAACAAAATTTATTGGATATTTTAAACTTTTTTAACAAATAAAAAACTGTAAAGTGGGACGTGCAATATTATTCGTCCCCTTGAGTTAATACTCTGTAGCGCCCCCTTGTGCTGTGATCACAGCTGCAGTCTCTTGGGGTTTGTCTCTTTCTTTCTTGCAGAACAGCTGGAGCTCAGTGAGGTTGGATTGAGGCGTTTGTGATCAGCAGTTTTCAGCTCTTTCCACAGATTCTCCATTGGATTCAGGTCTGGATGTGACTCGGCCATTCTAACACCTGGATACGGTTATCTTTGATCCATTCCATTGTAGATTTTGCTTTATGTTTGGGATCTTTGTCTTGTTGGAAGATAAATCTCCGTCCCAGTCTCAGGTCTTTTGCAGACTCCAGCAGGTTTTCTTCCAGAATGATCCTGCATTTGGCTCCGTCCATCTTCCCATCAATTTTAACCATCTTCCCTGTCCCTGTTGAAGAAAAGCCCAAACCATGATGCTGCCTCCACCATGTGTGACAGTGGGGATGGTGTTATGAGGCCTCCACCATGTGTGACAGTGGGGATGGTGTTTTCGGGGTGATGAGCTTTGTTGCTTTTATGCCAAACATATCGTTTTGCATTGTGCCCAAAATGTTTGATTTTGGTTTCCTCTGAGCAGAGCCCCTTATTCCACATGTTTGGTGTCTCCCAGGCGGCTTGTGGCAAACTTCAAACCAGACTTTTTATGGATATCTTTGAGAAATGGCTTCTTCTTGCCGCTCTTCCATAAAGGCCAGATTTCAGTGTACGACTGATTGTTGTCCTATGGACAGACTCTCCCACCTCAGCTGTAGATCTCTGCAATTCATCCAGAGTGATCATGGGCCTTTTGGCCTCATCTCTGATAAGTCTTCTCCTTGTTCCAGATGAAAGTTTAGAGGGACGGCCGGGTGTTGGTAGATTTGCAGTGGTCTGATCCTCCTTCCATTTCATTATGACCGCTTGCACTGTGGCTCCTTTAGATGTTTAAAACTTGGGAAATCTTTGTGTATCCAAATCCGGCTTTAAACTTCTCCACAAAATCTCGGACCTGCCTTGTGTGTTCCTTGGTCTTCATGATGCTCTCTGCACTTGAAACAGAACCCTGAAGGCCACTTTACACACACCAACTTATCTGTCCAACTTCTGACCAACTTGCTGGTTGCAGTGAAATCATGGACACATTGTACCATTGTACACAGTCACAAAATGGAGCAATGTGTCCATGATTTCACTGCAACCAGCAAATTGGTCAGAAGTTGGACAGATAAGTTGGTGTGTGTAAGGCGGCCGTCACACGCTGAGATATCGCTAAAGATATCGTAGACGATTTTAAATTTGCATATCGTCCGAACGACGCGCAAAATCGCTCATCACGACGCTACACCCACAGACATCGCTCAGACGATTCCCCGATCCACCCATCCAGCGATCGTCTGAGAGATGCAGTTATCAGCAGTGGACATCGTTCAGCAAAGAGTCACACAGAAATCTCCTAAACGATGTGGGAGCAAATGTGGGCGTTATTGGAGCCCATAGGCGTGGTACATGGGCTCCAAGCTGCGCCCCTCACTACACCATTGGTGCTCAGTACTGCGTCCTCATTGGGTCAGATGTCCTTTGAAACATGGCGGCCTCATCCCCACAATGTCCTGTGATATTGATCGCAATGTATATGTGTGCTGTACCACATAACTAAATTGCAATGGGGAAAACGTACAGAACGCAATTCCCCGTGTTGCGTTGTGCAAAATTAACTCGCTTATGCGTTGTCCAATTTTAAGGTAGTGTACAGATGCGTTTAATTAAACAGCCTACAGTGAGCTGTGTGTGTTCTCATGAGTGGATATTTTCAAACGCGTGTGAAACGCATGTGTGTTTGCTGTGTGCTCTGGCTGATGTTTGATTTAGTGTGTGAGAAAGCGCATGTGTTAATCAAGGGGAATTGGGGGTAAAATGTATGACAACGCAAAGGAGACAAAGCGTCTCAGAACATTCATTGTTCCTGGTGGCCTAATGTAGGTGTACCTCTCGACTGTGGCTTGCAACACTAGTGGCGTAAACACCATATATGTGGGCCAACATATGCGTGTTTGTATGTAATCCGGTGTCGGACACAAACAATGTACCAAATAACAAGTGGTGTGACACAAATCAGGGCCTTTTGGTTAATGCGTTTTCGCATAAAAACGCACATTAAGCTGCCTCACCAACTTCACGGTAGGCCCTGTTCGAGACAGTCCTAACTCTGTCCCTAGGTGTGTGAAACAAAAAATGTGACCACTGTCACAAGGGCCTTTGGGGAGGAATGTGGGTCCTGGTCTCGCCCGTCTCTCACAGGACCCATAAGCCGGGCCCTTCAACACAAATTAACAAAATAGTGCCAACAAGCACCATGAACCAAAATCCCTGGCTCATGTCACAGACAAGAGGTTGGTCGGTAACACACATCTCCCCTCCAATGGGCAAGGCCTGGCCCTCTAAAAAACATAAACAGAAATATCCCTAAATCTGGGTTATGTTTAAAAAACAAAACAAAAAAAACATTCTTCCTCAAAACTAAAAAGGAACACATGTCCTGCCTCCAAGCCGGAGCTGCAGGACACAGTCAAACAGTGCAATGGCCAATTCCCCATGGCACCATAATAATTAGGGGAGGTTCTGCTGCCAGCTCACCGCCCCTGTACCATTAAAGTACTGGCAGTACCGGTCCCTCATATCCTGTGCCTCCTGCCGGCTGCTCCCACCACCTAATGGCTGGAGTCCTGCCATCTGTGGGGCATCAGCACGCCAGCCCCCCAACACCACCTCCCCATTGCTGGAGTCTATGCGGTCCTCAAAGTTTGGTGGAGTGTAGGCCTGGCGATCCCGGCGTCTTAGAAAATTGTGGAGGACACAACAGGCCATAACGACAAGGTCAATGGATTCTAGACGCATATTAATGGCCGTGTGAAATATGCGGAAACGGCTCGCCATGATGCCAAAGGCATTCTCCACTACTCGTCGTGCACGTGAAAGCCGATAATTGTAAATACGTTTGGGCGCATTTAGTTGTCTCTGGGGGTATGGCTTCATTAAATTAGGAAGGAGCGGAAACGCCTAATCTGCAACGAAAACAAAGTTCATGTTTCCACAGGTGCGCGTGGTCGGTGGTAAATTAAGACGTCCATTCTTCAGTTTTTGGCCAAACGCCGATTGGTCAAAAACACCGCCATCGGAAACCCTACCATTTGTGCCCACGGACACTGACACAAATTCATAATTGGCGTTAACCACTGCCATCAATACTATACTAAAATAAGATTTGTAATTGTAAAAAAAAGATCCACTGTGGGGAGGTTGTGTGATCCACACATGCTTCCCATCAATCGCACCTCCACAGTTGGGAAATTGCCATTTCTGGCTGAATTCATCGGCAGTGGCCAGCCATTCCTCGGGGTTCTGCGGCAATCGCATGTACGTGGGAGCTAGAGCCCGCAGTATCGCCTCACAGGTCTCTGGAATGAGTTGGCTAAGGAGGGGCCGTGATATTGCCGACGAGTAGACCAAGTCCTGCATAGTGCGACCTGTTGCCAGAAAACGCAGTGTGGCAGCCAACCTCTCCTCCGCAGGCACTGCTGGACGCATTACTGTATCCTGCCGTCTGATGAGCGGGCACACTGCTGCCAACAAGATCTGAAAGGTCTCATCTGTCATGCGGAGGAAATTTTGGAAGTCCCGTGGGAAGTCCTCACGAAGTTGGTGCAGAAGGCGAATGTGGGAATGCTGATCGCGCTGCTGCAGCCACTCCCTGGCCCAGATGCGTCGGCGTCTCCTCCTGCCTCTCTCCACCCTCTCATCCTCCACACGTGCGGCCTGCACCAGCAAACCAGCCCCCAAAACGGCACGTTGATCTGGATTCATGCTGTTTAGAGGCAAACATATGTTTACTATGCTGGCTACGCAGAAAGGTGCTTTGACCACAATGTGATCATCATAAATGAAATGACTAAAAGGAGCATGACATTGGCAAAATATGGACCGGTGCACTACACATGTTTAAAAAAGGCATGAAAAGCAGATAACACCTACAGTATGAATGAAGGTGTTCATGAAGGGCACATGTTTTGACACGCCTAATTGCCTTGGCACAACAAAAATACAAGACCCACAAAACCCAACAGACCCTGAGATCCCCACCCACATCACACTTCCTATATCAGGACCAACGCTAACAACAGGAACATCCGACACACTGCGGACCATATGTATGGCAAAAGTTGAACTAAACACACACAATAATTATTACTCACATGCAGTGTTCGCTGCGATGGGTGTCACTCCAATATCAAGTCACCCAAGTAACGAAATATGTCCCGATGACTCAAAATCAGCAAGACAATGCTTCAGTCCTTGAATGTAGCAAAATTACGCACAATCTAAACCCAAAAAACAAAAGAAACAAAACACATGGAAACCACAGAGGTGGTGCAAGAACACAAACCCAGTCATATGTATTTTGACAACGCTATAGCTATCCACCTTCACAATGTATCACATGCTGACTCCACACGTACATACCTGCAGTAACTTTGCAGCAAAGACATTGTGCATCTCCAGGAAACGCTCTATATACACGGCCGAGCCAATGCCAAGGCGAGACGTCACCTTACCCAGGCGTGTCTCCTCAACGAGAAAACACACACCAGCACGATGTTACGCCCTCCAAACAGGCGTGGTGAAACAATGACCCACACACAACGCCGGGGCTATGTTCTACGGCAGGCGTGTCTCAAACCGCACGTACACCCCCAACGCAGCAGATACGTCCTGTCCCGGGCGTGGTAATAGCAATGTCTATGCATATCGCACCTGTCATTACCAACAGCTGTCTGATCAATTAGGATAAATAGTGCACTGTGAACATGTGTGTTGTACCTGCTGTTTTGGGTGTCTGTTGACACAAGTGGCAGCCACACCAGCCAGCACGCCATCATATCTTTGGCCTTCCAATAACTGTCTCCATTTTACACACTGTGTTGGATTCCATCAAGGTATGTTCACATCATATGATGAGACTGACCCATGTAAACTTCAAGTCATTATATTGTACTTCAGGCACAAATTTAGGACTGTCACTGTCACAACAGCACACATCCCATTGACTTGACCAACAATCTTGGTTTAAGCAAGTGTGGTGTTGTGTTATTGAGCGGGGGCATTACAAATTGGTCATGGCTGCTGACTTTTACTCCTGTGGCTGCCATTTTACACATGTCTTGGACCATTTGCCACACTGATGTATTTTTTCGCTTTTTTGTTTTTGAATCACAGATGCCCCGGACTAATCGTGACTACATTAGTGCCCTCATTGCTGCCTACAAGGACAACCCCTGCCTGTGGCTAACTAGGGATGCAGGCTACAACAAAAGGGCCCTCCGGAATGCTGCTTATGACCGGCTCCTGGTGGTGGCCCGCCAATTTTGTCCAGACCCGGACCTCGACCGTGAGGCAATAAAGAACAAGATCCAGTACCTCCGCACCGTGTTCGGCAGGGAGCACAAAAAAGTTATCCAGGCCCGGCGGTCAGGCATGGCAGCGGGGCCGGTATATCGCCCCGTCTTATGGTATTATGATCTGCTCCTGTTCACCACGGAGCAGCAGGAGCCCCGCCGACCACTGGAGAGTGAGGACTTTGCGGAACCACAAGACCCCAATGTTGTGGATGACGTGGAGGGGGCTAATGTAAGTCGATCACCTGGCCCAATCTTGCAAAGTGATCATACATTAAACATTGTTTGGCAACATCAATGGCAAGTTAACAATGTCGAGAAGGTAAACATAGACCCCATGGGCCTCATATCTTGATTACGTTGTTTACAAACCACTCCAATTTAAGCAAGCAATCGATTAGCACACAAGTAGTGAGTGTTGTGTTATTGGCCGAAGCTGGAAGGCCCTGTTATGGAATTTCCTAGGACATCAGCCACAATATGGTTTTTTAACATAGTGTTAACTTGCTCATTCTCGACAAAATGACCAGCAAAACTCAAATGGCATGTGTGCTCATGTGGTTTTCCTTTTTTGGTTTTAGGATCTGCTTGAAGGTCCCTCTTCGGGGTCGTTGTCTGACTGGCCGAACGAGGACACATCCCAAACGCAGGAGGAGAGTGCGGAAGCGCCCAGCCGCCCACATCTGCCTTTAACACGTGACAGGGCACGGACACGCCAGGCAGCCCCAAGCTCTGCGCCGGACCTGGTGTCCCTGGCCCAGCAAGTCCTGACCCAGCAGGTGCGGGAGCCACAATGCCCCTTTGCTTCTGTGGTGGCGCAGCGTCTCCCCACGTTTACCCAGGAGCAAAGGGAGCATTGTGAGCGCGTCATGATGCTGGTGATGGACCAGGCCCGTCTGGGCAACCTGACTACCCATTCCACCTTCCCTGCTCCCCTTCCCCAGCCATCACCAACCCCTCCTGCCTGGCAGTACATGGGCCTTCCCACCCATGTGCAGCAAGCACCACCACCTGGCCCTGCCCATGCACTGCCTCGGCTAGTGGCTTTGCCACACCAGCTGCAGCGGCCGGACAACCCGTTCGTCCCAGAGGGGGAATCTTATTTTGGGCCCCGGTTACATAATCTTTAGTTTTTTTGTGGCTTGTTAAAAAGCTTTACCCTTGTTTTTTTGGTAAAGTTACCTCCTTTGGCCCCGCTAATTGCCCCTCCATACTCTTGATCTTTGTTTTGTGTGTGCCCTACCTGCGACAATAGCAGTTTTTGTTTGGTTGCCCATATTGTGTTGTTATTTATTTTGTGTGATGGTGTGGCCCAGGCCTCCATATTTGTCAGGAAATTGCATTAAATTTCTGATTCCACACGTGAAATATGTTGTCCCTCATTTCAGCATGTTGATTATATTTTGACCATGAAAATGTTTCCAGCTGACCAGCTACAGTAGGCCACATGCTAGATCCATCAACAGAAACATATGTAGAGGGCAATTTTAAGGAAACCTTAGTTAGGCAGCCTTCCGGTGCACTACTTTTTGCTGTACCCCCCCAGGCTGCAGTGGTGTCCGTACCATCATTGTCTGTGTTCTCCAACATGGGATATTATTAATGGTGGCAGGCTTCAAAAGCTTGCAGATGTGTAAGTGGTAAGCCACATTTATGTTTGCTGGTGTAACAGCATTGGGGCACTTTTCATATCACTTTCATTAATATAGGTTTGCTGGTTGCTCGACACACGTCATGCTGACATTGGGGCCCTTGTGTACCAAAAGGTGTTATGGAAACCTTACTCTCCCTAAACCGGTTTTGCCATTGAGTTGTCCTTGATGGTGTTAACGTGACCCAGAAACACACCCAAATGTTCGACATACATGTCTGCTTACATAGAGAGAATGAGATCAAATTTTTATGTTAACATTTTTATTAGAGGTCAATAACTGCCATACCATGCACACCAAGAACACATTGCTGTGTTAGGGTATGAAATACCTGTATTCAGTTGTGATGGTCCAAATGTTGGACACTATAAGAAAAGAGCCCAACGTGGTAGGGCCAACATGCTTCAGACGGTCCAAATGTTGGACACTATAAGAAAAGAGCCCAACGTGGTAGGGCCAACATGCTTCAGACGGTCCAAATGTTGGACACTATAAGAAAAGAGCCCAACGGGGGCTTAAACAAAACAAACAAACAATGCCAAAATGGCATAACAAGGAAGAATACGTCCAACATGGACAACAGTCTTTGAGGTCCAAAATTACCCGGCCAGTGTCTCTTTGTCACCAGGTTAAGGTAGGGCACCATGCCCTTGCTGTAGGGCAGCCAGCATGTCCCGCAATCGTAGGATGTGTCCAATATGTGTGCGGATAGACGACTGGAGCTGGATGGCAAACTGTAAGTGCGCCTTGATGATGTCATCCAAAGTGGGTACACCTGTATTGGGAAGATGACCACAGTTAGCAAACAACAGTTTGTGTGGATATTTCTAACTCTTTGCTCCAAAGAGGCTCCTTACCCTGTTGTTCGCCATCCTGTGATCTTTCCGGGTTTGATGGGGATGCACTCAGGCTCCAGCCCGCAGCTCCAGCACGTTCGCCATCTGCACCAAACATTAAGTGTACCAATTAATGGACATTCTGGGACTACCAGGAGGGCAGATAGAGCAACATTACACATACAGATATATCATCTTTTGGTTCTAAAGTTTTTTTTTTTTTCTGCCAAATAATGGGCACATTCCTCAATGTTATAAAAGGTTCAAAAATGAGGAAGGTAGCCATAATCGAACTTCAAACACACATTCCCAAAGATTATCTGAAACATTATCTTTGTGTGTGATGTGCCCCATAAACCACACACTCAATACAGTATGCATGGTCTATTAAACACAAATATGAATGTACCTCCATAGTCGTCCAAGTTTGGGACCTCTTCATCCGCCACCATCTCCTCCTCACCAGGCCCTGTTGGTGATGGCATGGGGTAGGGCTCGGCCGCCCATGTATCCTCCTCATCTGCCGTGTCTGGTGACATTGCGAAGCCAGGGCTAGGCAGGGAGCTGGACACTGTCGCAGGTGGCTGAACAGGGGGGCTCGGGCTCTGGGGCCACAGGACATGGCCTGGTTGCAAGAAGGGCCCTGGGCTGGAGGGGGCCCAATCATCCACATCAGCCTGTTGTCCAGCATCCTCGCCCTCCTGTGGGCATGGTGGTGAGGGCATGTCATCATCCTCATCCATCCATGGCTGGGAAGAGTTGTTAGATGACTGCTCAGGTGCAGACTGGCCGGACCCCTCTTCGCTGTGCTCGTGGACCGCATCAGCTGGCAGGTCGGGATCATTGTGCCCACTCGGACTTGGGGGGGATGATGCAGCTGCCGCCGGAAGCGGCGGTGTCTCCAGTGGCCCTGCACCAGGCGGCACATGCTGCCCCTCTTCCGAAGATGATTCCTCAGTACCTGTATTGGGATGCACAATGGTGAAGCTTTTATGAGAAAGTTGTTTCAAAAACTTGGTGCCTCTACGTTGAAATTGATGTGAACTTGAGTTTTGGGATTGTGAGTTTGGCCCACAGCGCCAAAGTGTAGGGGCTCCCTTTACATTTGGGGTCACTCACACTTGGAGATGTCTAAACACCGTTTTGCTGAGCCATGTGCGAGCCTCTGCATGCAGCAGCCAGACCTAGGCTTGGTAATGAGAGACACGGTGCCTGCCAATGCATGCCGACCGCCATGCACTCCCATTGTTCACCATTCGAGTTAGCCTTCCTGGTGTGTAGGGGAGTATGTTATCTTTGGCCATGGGTACGTATGCACACAGATCAGTCATTTATTGCGATAGGGCTGACGTGTTGACCACGTCCCGTGGTCTCCCGCAAAATATCGCTGTCTAGTCTTTTAACAATATGGATATATTGCTCCTATGTAACTCACAGGCCCTGTATTGACTAGTTGGTGCTTTTGTGGTTCTCTGATGGTGTTGGTTGTCTTTACAGATGTCACTATCCGATATAAGGGGGCTATGTTAATTCAGATATGTGTCCCAAGGAATGTACCTTCCCAGGTCTGGCCCTGTGAGTAGGATCAGTCCCTCCTGCTCCGGGGTCCAACATCACGTTCAGCGCCTTGCCTGTGAGTCACAGCCAAGGCGCTGAACGCTCTTGGACACCCCGGTGCAGGAGGAACTAATCCTACTCACAGGGCCAGACCTGGGAAGGTACATTCCTTGGGACACATATCTGAATTAAGATAGACCCCTTATATCTGATAGTGACATCTGTAAAGACAACCAACACCATCAGGGAACAACAAAACCACCAACTAGTCAATACAGGGCCTGTGAGTTACATAGGAGCAATATATCCATATTGTTAAAAGACTAGACAGCGATATTTTGCAGGAGACCACGGGACGTGGTCAACACGTCAGCCCTATCGCCTCAAATGTCTGTATGCAACGGAAATAATTACACAACTTCACAAGGAGAAATCTTCGAGTGTCCAGTGTTCCTTGAAAGACGTTGTTCATATCGGGACCCAAGGGCCCCCTACACTAGCACCTCGACCACGTCCAAAAGGTCTGCACGCCAATCACTATTGTCACAGATCAGTCAAGCCGGCCAATGGGAGCACTGATGTGTCCCCAAGCATGTGCTGACACTATGAGCAGCATTGATCTGGATTATGTTACACGTGTGCATGCACAGGCTTGCATATGGGTCTGCATAACGCTGTTGAGACATATGCACCTGTGAAGGCGTTGTGAGCCACATGTGCAGACGCAGGTCGGGGACTACACTATGTTAATATGTTGGTTGACGGTGCTGTCTAGTGTGCTACATGTACATGTGTGTTGTGTGGTCCAACAGTTACTCACCGCGCAGCCTGGCAATCCTCGCACGAATGTCCAGAATGCGTCCTGGGCACTTGAATTTAAGATCCGCAATTTTGTGCTGGATCTGCTTCGGAGTGCGGGCCACACACAGCTGGCGGAGCAGGGCATGCTGGATTTTCCGCACAGTGCTGCGGTTACGCAGCCTGGGGTGCCGGTGGTGATGGCGGCCCCAGTAATCCAATCGATCACAATGATCGATTAGGATCATGAGCTCCGCCATCCCCCACGTGGCAGCGCGCCCTGTTGCGGCCATGCCTGTGCTGCAATGTGCACGGGCGGAGCTAGTACCTAGCAGGCGGAATGAAAGCGAAACCTAAGTCATTACGTGACTACGGGTGCTAGCGTGAGCAAAAAACAGACAAACGCGCTGGACGCGAGGTGACCCGCCATGGAACACTTCTACGCGACCTACGGGCCAACAACCCGTGGGCGTGCCGTAACTAAACCGCTGGTTACGGCGTAACGCCAAAGCGTTGAGAGTAGGAGCACACTGCATTGGGGCCAGAACAAGAATATAAATGGTTGTTTCGGGTTAAGCCGCCTTTGGATTGTGGCCGTAATTTCAATCCAAAAATGCATGATCAGCTATTAGAATGTGTGGATTGGTGCTGAAGTGACAGCTCCACAAAAAATGGCGCCATGTCAAGCGGGAACCAATCATGACGCTGGAGCTTTGACCAATAATAGCAGACGATGGCCCAGCCAATCGGAACGCATGAGGGTTCAGGAATCAGAAATGAGGAGGCGTGACACAGGTGAATACCCGGCACGCCTACTTGTTGGATTTCGCCATCGCTGAAATCACACGTTTCGTGCGATGTCGTGAATTTACACGTGTCTATTGTGCGTATTTAATTGCCCGATATCGTCAGATCTGAGAACCGAACCTCAGATCACGATTTAGCGATTTGATCAGCTGTCGCTCGTCGTATCTCGCCGTCACACGCACAGACATCGCTTACGCGATGTTTAATCTGCCGCGTTCAAGCGATATCTTGCACGATATCTCAGCGTGTGACGGCCGCCTATAGTGGCCCTTAGACTATCACAGAGCAGGTGCATTTATACGGAGACTTGATCACACACAGGTGGATTCTATTTATCATTACCAGTCATTGAGGACAACATTGGATCATTCAGAGATCCGCACTGAACTTCTGGAGGGAGTTTACTGCACTGAAAGTAAAGGGGACAAATAATATTGCATGCCCCACGCCTCAGTTTTTTGTTAAAAAAAGGTTTAAAATATCCAATAAATTTGGTTCCACCTCACGATTGTATCCCACTTGTTGTTGATTCTTCACAAAATATTAGAATTTATATATATATATATATATATATATATATTTGTAATCTGATTTTTTTTTTCCCTGCTATTTGTCAGCAACTTCAGTACAATCTGCAGACTCGACTGCCTGGAATTAAATGGGTTCTTCAATTTTTTGTAGAAAAGTGTTTGTTGTATATTGAAATCTACTTTATTGTAGCTATTGCTACTTTAGATCTCTGCTTGCTGTCATTTATCAGATTCCTTCTTGCTTTGTCCTCAGTCATACGATGATCACACAGGGGTGAAGCCATGCCCGGCGTCAGCACCCGGGCAAGTGCCGGGGCCCGACTGCTTGGAGGGGGCCCACCGGGCCCCTGAGGGCTAGGGTCACACTTGCATTGTGACCCTAGCCTGACGTAAGTATTGTCTGCTGCAGCGCAGAGCGTTTAATGCTATGCGCTGTCAGCAACGGAGCCCATAGAAACCCGATGTTTACATTGAAAACCAATGGTTGGCAAGGTAAACATCGGGTTTCTATGGGCTCCAGCGCATAGAATTAAAAGCTATGTGCTGCAGCCGAAAATACTTGCATCAGGCTAGGGTCACAATGCAAGTGTGACCCTAGCCTCAGGGGCCCCTGAGCACACTGCTCCCACAGCCAGGGCCATATCCAGGGGGCAGCTGGGGGGTCATTTGCAGGGAGGGCGCACTCAGCCTCCTGCAGCTCTGGAGATCTCCCTCTGTGGGAGCCGACAGAGCTGCACACTCTGGGCTGACAGGACCTGTGATGATGTCAATGGAGGGTGGAGTCAGGGGTCACATGACCAGCTCCTCAGTGTATGCAGGACTCTGAGCATCATGATGGCCAGCATAGCAATTAGGTGAAGTTTGTGTGGGGTCAGGAGGGATTTACAGTGTGAATGTAGCAGAGGTGAGTGTGTACTAGGTGTATGGCAATTTGGTGAAGTTTATGTGTGGGGTCAGGAGGGATTTACAGTGTGAATGTAGCAGAGCCGAGTGTGTACTAGGTGTATGGAACGGAGCCGTGTGTGTACGAGGGGTACGGAGCGGAGCCGTGTGGGTATTAGGTGTACAGAGCGGAGCCGTGTGGGTACGAGGTGTACGGAGCGGAGCCGTGTGGGTACGAGGTGTACGGAGCGGAGCCGCGTGGGTACGAGGTGTACGGTGCGGAGCCGCGTGGGTACGAGGTGTACGGTGCGGAGCCGCGTGCGTAGGAGGTGTACGGAGCGGAGCCGCGTGCGTAGGAGGTGTACGGAGCGGAGCCGCGTGCGTAGGAGGTGTACGGAGCGGAGCCGCGTGCGTAGGAGGAATGTGTACCAGTGGTAGCCCCCCGCGGATTCCGCTCCTATAGTCTCAGCCACCTTTGCCAGCAGCATTCTTCTCCAGAGTCTCCTCTGCCGCTGTCTGCATTCTGCAGCTCAGCATGGAGGGGCACGATGTTGTCATCACTGTGCTGATATGTGCAGAGCGACCGGAGGAGACCGGAACAGCGAGAGGAAAGGTGAGGAGAAAGAGAGATCCGGACGGCCAGACACTCCGCTTGGCTGCGGTGCCACCCATAATGCAGTGCGGCTGCATTGAGCTGCTTGCATTATTTGTGTGCTTGAGGATGCTTGTGTATATACCAAGAATCCTCAGACACACAAAAATGCAACATTTTGCATTTGAAGGGTATTTTTAAAAAGCGCAAGGGAACGCAATCGCACCTTAGCCCGCTCCTAACAACGTGTAATATACTCACTGTCAGGAACAGCTCTTGATGGTTTCGGCAGTCACTGTTCCTGTAAGGCTGCCTTTACATAGGCGTTTTTTTTAAATGTGGCAGTTGCGGTAAAAAAATCCGCATCTGCTGCATTTTCTGCCTAGCGGCTGCACTTGCTGCACGTTTGCGGCAAGCCCCATGCATTGTCTATGGGGCTTGCGGTAAGTGTGCGGCAATATATATATTATAGTCCGCGATATGTACTAAAGGGGGCCCACTGAGACTTTTTCGCCCGGGGCCCACAGAAACCTGGAGCCGGCCCTGGGTGAAGCTCATTACACAGCAGATCTCTGATTAGAGCACTGTCACCTGTGTGACCATCACATGACCAGGACGGATTACATGAGTCTTCTTAATAATGTTTTCCATTCTCCAGAATGGAGGGATCTTTAGTTCTCCAGTTCACTGCTCATTGCCTCGTCTACCGGCCCCTTCTGCTATATAGCAGAGGTGGCTGCTTACCTATGCAGGGGGAGCACGCACTTGTAAAATGTAGAATCTCTAATCTCTTCTTTGTTTTCTAATAATTTTATAATAAATAATAATAAATAATAATAATTTTACAATTTCAGCAATTAAAGGGATAAATGATAATCACAAACTGAGAGTGGGGGAAGGTCTAGGAAATTTAGTTTAACAAAAATTTTAGATAACTAAAAGAATTTTTTAAAGAGATAAGAGGAAAATGAAAAGGTAAATCTGGAACAGATTAGGTATGTGCAGACCATCTGGGACAATACAGGTTGAATTAAAACCGGGTTCTATGTAAACCGGATCAGATAGAAACCAAATTTCGCTGGATCCTGGTTTTTGGTCTGCGTATTCCCAGAACTCAGTTCTAAATGACACGACCCCTAGGTCATTTGTCCACGGATCCAGGAAAAAAGGTACGCAGCCGGAAGCAGCTGTATGCTCCCACACCATTATTATCACTGATCTGTGAGCCCGGATACCGGTGCAGCAGGTGCATATGTAGCACCCCAGAGTGCGGTTGCCACGATGGCATCGCCTGTCCCCCGGGGACCATGCCATGCTTAGAAGCAAGGGAAAGTAAGCAAACACATACCACACCTTCCCAATGCCGGGCCAGAAGGAGGAGCTCTCAAACCTGATTCCAAGGGGAGGTCTCCTCCTATAAATTCTGGTCCGGGGGCGGGGTTAGGCAGTTCAGTTCCTAGGAGAACTGTGAAGAAGTCCCGTGGACTGGAGCAGAGTAAGGCTCGTCCCGGGACAGAGACTAGCCAGCGTGAGGGACCCATATTAAAGGGTCTGAGGAAGTGGAGAAGCAAGTCTGGGGGGTGGAGCCAGTGCCAGGCTCGCCCCAGCACAGAGCGCCAGAAGCGGACACTGGAGTCCGAGGTTGTGAGGGACTCTAGGCCCAGCAGCCAACACCGGAGGGCAGGAGATTCCAAGTCGCTCGCCCACCACGAGGCCCAGGAGATACAGCAGTGCCAGAGAGCTCAGGGAGAGCGGCCAGAGGAGAGTAAAGGTATTGGAGACTTCAACCCTTGTGTCTGTCGGTCATTCTGCACCCTCAGTCCAACGGCCTACCATTGCCATAGACTATGCCGGTTGCCCTGGGGAACTGCTCCACCTATGGGGAGCTAAACCATCACAGCTGCCAGCCCGTCATCCCAGAGGTGCCGCATTGCAGCAGCGGCCACTAATAGCCGCATACTACGGGTGGCGTCACGACAACTATCCCTAAACCACTAGGCCAGAAGACTCACTTTTTTTTTTTTTTTTTTTTGAATTCTTTATTTTATTTTTAAACAACATATGTAAAACATAAAGTATATCCATCTGTCTCTCTTCAAACGAATCATGTGTATGACTCTATGGTGAAGGAATATAATCCAGAAAACTAAACAAGTCCACATGTATATCTAGTGTCCACTTATCACGTAGTACAACTGAAGACACCTGCAATAAATAGTAGTAATAAAAAAGAAAGAAGAAAAAAGTAGAATGTAATTGGAAACGTTAAGAGGAAAGAGAAAGTAGTGAAGCATAGAAGGGGGGTGAAGAGGGGTGAGATGGGAAGGAGGGTAGGTGAAGGGGGAGAAAGTTTTCTCTCCCTCTCTCCCTCCTCCCCCCAAGGGGCAAAAGCAACCGTCTATTTTTTCATTATTGTTCCGTCGGATCCATTACATACCTCTACTATCTTTATATATTTCCGTGTCCATAAATCTCATCCAGGAGAACCAAGTCTGTTTAAACGATTCAAACGAATCGTGTACAGAAGACGTTAAGTCTTCAAGATGCATCAAGTCATTTACCTTTGTTATCCACATCGCCACCGTCGGGCTAGTCTCTGTCTTCCACAACATTGGGATGCAGGATCTAGCTGCCATCACCAAGAAGCGTAAAAGTGATCGTCTATATCTAGTTATGGGGATCTCACAATGGTGGAGTAGGAGGAGGCCAGGACCCATCTCTCCCTGGAAGCCAGTAACCCCCCGAATGAGTTCTATAACCTTCGTCCAGAAAGGTTGAAGTTTATCACATTCCCAGAAAATATGCAACAGTGTACCATCTGCTCTACCGCACCTCCAACATTTAGGGTCAGTAGACGGGATGTACCTGTGTAACATCGCAGGAACTCTATACCAACGAGTTAGTATTTTGTAGTTCGCTTCCTGTAACCTGGAACAGATGGATGAGGAGTGGGCTAAGCTGAAGATCTTCTTTCTCTGTTCTAAGGTGAGAGTCAGGCTCAAGTCTTTTTCCCAAGAAAGCATGAAGTGTGGGGTCGGCAAATCTGGTTGAGTGACAAGGTAAGAGTAAATCTGAGATAGCGCGTGTCTGCTGCTTAGCGTCGAGGTACACAGGATCTCAAAGGGAGTTTTATGAGGGTTGTATGTCGTCTTCGGAGGCAACTCGCGAAGATAATGAGCAAGCTGAAGACAACGCCAAAAACCTAATGGAACCGGTTGAGTGATTAAGGTCAAGTCCTCTAAAGTCGGCCACATAGACCTGTCTCCCAAATTCGTCACCCTGTCTAATCCGGATTGGATCCATAACTGAAAAACAGAGTCACCTTTGCTGGACCAAACGAAGGGTGACTCAAGACCGGTGTCTGTGCTGAGTCGGTCGGTAGCATCGATGTTCTAACCATTGGGTGACTACATACCCTCAGGGTGGCTCCTATGGTCGGGTGTTCCCGAAGCGAATCTTTTTTCGCAAGGGTCACCCAAGGCAATGTCTGGAGCGTGTAAGAGGTGTGGTCCTGTTCAATTTTAACCCATAATTTATTGTCTCCGTGTCTGCACCAATCTACAACCCTTGAGAGGTGACTTGCTATGTAATATAATTTAATATCTGGTAAATTCACGCCCCCATCTTCCTTCCGTCTGGACAACAAGGTCCTTGCTAAGCGAGGTTTTACTACGTTCCAGACAAAGGCAGTCTGCATTTTTCTCTATTAACTTAAAAAAGGACGTCGGGATAAAAACAGGTAGCGTCTGAAAAAGATACAGAATCCTAGGGAGTATGGTCATCTTAAATAACTGGCATCTACCCGACCATGAAAAGGTGGATTTCATCCAACGTTCGATGTCCGACTTGATTGCAAGAAGCAGTGGGGGGAAGTTGGCACTATACAGATTCTTAGGGTCTACTGTCAACATTACTCCCAAGTATTTAAGTGCCTTGTGTGCCCAATGAAAATTAAATGCAGACCGAAGTCTGTTATATTGTACGTCAGGTAAGGAGATATTAAGGGCTTCTGACTTAGTTCTATTAATCTTGAAATTGGAGAGGGTATGGTACGTCTCTAATTCTTTTAGCAGATTCGGGAGAGATAGCTCAGGTTTCGTGATAAAGAATAAAAGATCATCAGCATAAGCTGCTATCTTATACTCTGATCCACCGTGTTGGAGACCCGAGACATCACCACTGGACCTGATACGCCGTAAAAATGGCTCCAGGGTCAAGATAAAGATCAGCGGAGACAACGGGCAACCCTGCCGAGTACCGTTGGAAATGTCAAACGGCTCAGAAAGAAGCCCGTTGACTCGAACTCTCGCTGATGGGACCGAGTATAGAGAAAGTATCCAGTTCAGCATCTGGTTACCCAGGCCGATGTGGGAAAGCGTTGATTCAATAAAGGACCAATGAACACGGTCAAACGCCTTCTCCGCATCGGTGGATAGGCACATCAATGGTGTCTTTGACATTTTGGCAGCCTGGATCAAGTTTATTGCCTTCGTGGTGTCGTCTCGAGCCTCACGTCCGGGAACAAATCCCGCTTGATCTGGATGTATCAAGTCCGGGATAAACGGAGAGAGTCTCTCAGCCAGAATCTTTGCGAAAATTTTAATATCTACATTGAGTAAAGATATTGGGCGGTAACTCGTTGGCAGCAGAGGGTCCTTACCTAATTTGGGTATGACCGCAATCGTGGCCCTCAGAGTGTCTTTAGGAGGAGAGCTGGTTTGGGACATTGCATTGAAAAAAGTACACATATGTGGTAAGAGAATTTCTTTTAGCTTCCTATAGTATCCTATTGTAAACCCATCCGGGCCCGGCGCTTTACCTGACGGGGTCTGCTTAATAGCTAGGGCAATGTCTTGAGTCGTGATAGGGGCCTCTAAAGAGCATGTTGCGGTGTTCGACAATTTTGGCATATCGGATGACTCAATATATGCCCTAATGCGTGACTTAAGGGTATCCAGGGCCGACGACGATCTTACATTGTCTAAATTATATAGGGTTGAATAGTATGCTCTAAACGCTTCTGCTATATCTTGAGGGAGCTTAGACCGCTTGGACGTGACGGGGTGTTCTATCTCCGGGACATATGTGGTTGTTCTTTGGATTCTAGAGGCTCGTGCTAGTGATTTACCCGCCTTATTGCCATGTTCGTAGAAATGTCGTCGACATCGAGATAATACTCCTTTTGCCTTAGTAAGCAAGACTGTACGTAAAGCCTCTCTAACACTGAGAAGCTCCTTTCCCAGTTCTGTGGAAGTACAACGTTTATGTCTCGTCTCAAGTTCCCTTAATCTACCCATAAGTGCGGAAGTTTCTGCCTCTCTAGCCCTTTTCAATCTAGCTCCATGTTTTATCAAAATTCCTCGCACTACACATTTGTGTGCTTGCCAGGTCATCATCGGTGAAACATCTGGTGTTACATTAAGATCAAAATAATCACCCAATGTATTGGTCACCTCGGCTCGTACCCCCGGATCATCCAACAGAGCAGCGTTAAGCTTCCACTGCCACTGTCTCGGGATCCTGGAAGTCAGAGCAAGGGAGACCGTCACAAGTGCATGGTCAGAGAAAGAGATCGGGGCAATAGAAGCGTCAGCTAGATAAATTAAATCAGCTTGTCTTAAAAGGAAAAAATCAAGTCGAGAGTACATGTCGTGTACGGGAGAGTAAAATGTATAATCACGTGCAGAAGGGGAAAGTAAACGCCATACGTCTAGCAATTGATGGTCGTGAAGAGCCTTATGTAAGCGTCTATTGTTTAACTTAGAAAGTGAGGTCTTGCTGTGCGAAGTGTCCAAGGCAGAGTCTAAAACTACATTAAAGTCACCCCCAAGAACTAAAGTGCCCTCAGCAAACTCATCCATCCTATCCAGGAACTGAAGAAGCATGGAAATTTGACCAGTATTAGGGAGGTACAGCGAGGCAAATGTATACACAGTAGATGCAATCTTACCCTTCACCAAGAGAAGTCGGCCCTCTCCACCACTATAAGAATCCTGAAACTCCCATGGAATCGATCTGGAGATGACAATGCTAGTCCCGGACGAATGGGAGTCATTGGATAGGCTGTGATATGCTAGCGGGTACGAACGGTCCGATAGCTTGTATGGCTTGGTTGTAGACATATGAGTCTCCTGGAGGAAGGCGACATGGATTTTGTTAGATTTCAGGTAATTAAACATAATGGAACGTTTACCAGCACTGTGTAAACCTTGTACATTTAGTGTACCTACACGGATCTCAGACATATGCGAGTGCGCCATCTCACCTCAACCCCCTGGGGGAAAAAGGGAAGGGCAGAAAAGAGAGAAGAGAAGAATGAAGAAGAAAGGATAAGGAAGACCAGAAAACAGAAAGAAAGGAAGAATGAGAAAGAGAAGAAGAGGTATTAAAACAATGAAAGTCTTATATAAGAACTAAAGAGATAGTGACTATAGCAGTCTTTGCTGGCAGGCCAGCCAGTACGGGCCCCTCGAAAGGAAAACAGAGGGGACCGCAGGGACCGCAACAGACCAAGAGTCGGTATGCCACCGACCCGAGATGTATTTTATCTCTATCATTTATCGCACATCCCCTGATAAATTATATTCAAATATTCATATACAGCAGTATCTTAAAGACTCTGGGGAGGTACAACAATTATTATTAGCAAGAACCCACATTCCCGCAACAAAAAGAATATAAAAGTAGAAAGATTAAAACAACAACATAAGGAAACATTAACGATATGCTCAGAATAGTTAAAAATCAAGAGCTGGAGGTTAGAAAATAAGACCAGTGTCAGTCAGGGAGAAAAAATGTCAAAAATCAATAAAGCAATGCTCAGGTGGTGGAGGAAGCACAAGAGTCACTTCGCCGTCTCCTTCTCGGGCTGGCAGTTCGGGAGGTAATCTGTCCCCAGTTAGTCTCCTGGGCCCTTCTCCTCCTACGTCTGCTGTCCTGTGCCTGAGCTGATCCACGCCTCGTGGATAAAAATTTCCGGAGGTTGTCAAGAGAGAGCCAGTCAGGGATCACAATAGGAGGTATGTCTAGAAAGGCAAATAGATCCTCCAGTTCCTCTTTCTGCCAAAGGTAAAACATTTTAGTGCCCTTGCGGACGATCAGGTGAAACGGGTGTCCCCATCTGTAGGAGGCCCCCACTTCTTTTATCTTACTAAGTAGAGGTCTCAGTTGACGTCTTAGATATAAAGTGAGGCCAGAGACGTCTGGGAATAGGCTTACTGTTGAATCATCAATTGTCACTTCGCCGTGCGACCAGGCTGTTCTGAGTATGCTCTCTTTATCCGTATAGTTATGTAGCTTACAGAGCACATCCCTGGGGTTATTCGGATCTATAGGGCCAGGTCGAGACACTCTGTGTACTCTGTCCACTTTATACGTAGTCTCCTGTGGCTGATGAGTCACCTCGTTGAATATGGAGAAAACAGTGTCCAATAGTGTCTCTGTTGTAACTGACTCAGGGATCCCTTTTAGCCTCACATTGCTTCTGCGCTCCCTGTTTTCGTGGTCATCAGCTTGTAAGATAAATGCCACAGTGTGAGAATGAGACCGCTCAATCTCCTTTTCTAATGCAGCCACTCTAGCTTCCGTAGTGTCCATGAAAACCTCAGCTTTGGAGGCTTTTAATTTGAGATCATCTATGTCCTCCTTAATCAGCCCTAGTGCCCTCTCCTGGGAGGCCTCCATCCGTGCTAACATATTGTCAATGTCCTGTTTTGTTGGAAGCACAGCAAACATAGCTTTGATGGTCTGCATATCGGTCTGTGAAGTGTTAAACTGTGTGTGTGATGATGCCGTCTCCACCATGCCGCCTGCACTTCTTTCAGCTCCCTCCCCGCCGCCATCTTCCCTCACCTCCTTCTCCACTGGGCCGGGGGCATTCACCACCTGTGGTATAGGTGTTGTGGCTTGTTTACTCGCCGCTTTTGTTTCTCTCGACGTCATGGAGCTGTTGCCCGAGCCCTGGGATGTAGGGCTCCTCTGTGGCTGCGGCTGGGACTGGGGAGGTGTTTGTGACTGACCTGCTCCCGACGCCATTAGAGGCGCGCGCGCTTTCCCTCCAGCTCCTCCAAACATCTTCGGGATGGATGCCTCCGGCTTCATCCTCCCTGACTGCAGCGGGGGAGCGGGTGACTCCTCCGGTCTCTTCCTCCGCGACATCGGGCCGTTCTAATCGCGGGAATGTGGGTTATATCCCTCGGGTCCGCGGAGCACACAGAAAGTGCGTCCTCACACCGCCATGATCAGGCCACGCCCCCCAAGACTCACTTTTTAAACCTGTCCCCCAGTGTCACGAGACCAGGTCTTGACCACCCATGACTCCCCCGCCCCATCAGTGGGCCCAGCCTCAAGTAAACCCCCACGGCCTCGGGGTGCGACACATACTAGTGTGATACCACCAGCCTTAGGGTATGTGCACATACCGCGGGTGAACACAGGGAGACCGCAGCCACCCTGTGCCCATGATGTGCATTAGGTGCAGGGCGGCTTCTCCTTGCATTCACCTGCTGGGGCTCGGCCCCGTCTCCGCAGATGCGGAAGTGCAGCCACCCGCACTGCAGCTGAAAACACGCTGCGGCGGGGAGAAGCACAGTGAGTATGGGATGTCTAGAGATCCATCCACTATGCTGCTACTGTATAACGCACTGTTATGGATGTAACGATAATACGATGCCATAAAACGCTGCCATTCCGGATTGTGTGCACACAGCCTTAAAGGGGAAAGGACAAGAAAATGCAGAAGAGAGAGAGGGTTAGGGAAACTTAAGAAATAACATTTAAAGGGAAAGTAGGAAAATGAAGAATAATATATCTGGGAAGGGAAGAGAAGGAAAGGAGGAGTGTGCAGGAGATGTGAGCGGCGGTGCCATCCTGCAGTGGGCAGAGGAGCGCTGCGCTCATTAACACAGGAGACTGGACAAACACGGGCAGATTCCTATTGAATGACAGCAAGCGGAGATCCTACACTGCAAAATCCAATACAGAAAGTAGATTGCAACAATGTGTCACTTTATATTTCTAATGAACTACTTGGTAAATCCAGAGCGCCCCTCCCGATGCCGCCCGTGCTGCTGGGCCCTGGTGTTCGGATACATTGCACAGATGCTCCTTATTACTGCGCTCTTTCTATACTGTTCTCCATTTCCAGGTGTTTCCCTATAATTAATATTATGATATGGAATGGAGGATTAATAGGAATGTCTGCTCCCCCTCTCCATGTGCCACACGAGGTCATACGGACGTCATAAAGTGGTGGAGATTGGGGTCCCCCCATGAGAAGCTCATATACTCCCCAACATTTATACCCCGACCCCTGGAAGCTAGACGAGGTGCAGTGTTATTGGGCTCAGGTGGACTGGTTTTGGATCAAGGGCTTTGGATGATCTTATCCATTATTTTTGATGTCACCTTCCCTTTTAGCTACAATCTGTTAATCCAAATCTTCCTGGTTCACAAATAGAATTCCAGAATGACAGTAGAGACTGACACGCACCCCGAGATCACTGTATGCGGCATATGGAGGTGGTGAATGTAGAAGCCACTTAGGGTGTGTGGCTGCAGGAGGAAACATTACTATATGGTGATCACCAGGGGCGTAACTACAACAGGGGATCGCACCCGGGCCCTGGAGCTTAGGGGGGCACAAAAGTCCCTTTTGCCTATAGAAAAAGACTAATGCAATTAAAGATTTGTACTAATTGGGGACCCCGTTTGGAGTTTTCACATCGGGGCCCATGAACTTCAACTTACGCTACCGGTGATCGGGACTGATTTATAATCTTTCTAAATAACAACAAAAATTCTAATATAGAAGAAAAAAATTGTTTTGAAGTGACAAGGATGTTTGTAACAAAAATTACATGAATTATGTCAAGGATTTAAGGAAAAAATATGGAATTAAAAGGTTAATACCAAATGAGTGGCAGTTCCAGTTTTGTCCACCAGAGGGCAGTGGTGCTATATCATGTTTATCTTTTTCATAAGCCAAAAGCTAAAAAGTTCAGTTTTTAAAGGGTTAACGGAAATCTCCAAAAATCTGATTTAACCAAGAGAAATAGACAGATTGTGTGTCTGGCCGCAATCCGTAATTCAGAGTTTTCCTGGTAATTTACTCTTGGCGTCAGTAGACAGATATTGGCATATCATTGTATTCCGACCAGGACCCCTTCTAATAATAATAATAATAATCTTCATTGATATAGCGCCAACATATTCCGCCGCGCTTTACAGAATAATAATAATAAAAAAAGGTGATATAAAAAAAGACAGAAGGGTTAATGGAGCCCATGATAACCCTGCAGGACCCCTGGAGCATGTGCTCTCTGGTGACCCCTGCTGGCCACAGTCACTCATGACACTCCTGTTCACACTTGTCTTATTCTCTGCTCAGGTTTCTGATCTTTATTCTTCTTTTCTAGGCTTTGTGGTTCCTATGAAGATTTACAGATTGGACAAGTGTCTGAAGCTTTAGTAGATTCCACCGGTGGCGTCAACATGACGATCAAACTGGATCAGGCGCCCCCGGATGTGTGGCGGATCATGGTGAGAGCGGCGTACAGCGGGTGATGGGGTGTCAGACCCGGTCCGGGGTGATCCCACCTGATCCTATATACTATATACATATATAGGAGATCTATAGCTCATAAATATTCATGAGGCCTTATTAATGTTCACAAGCCTGATGAATATTTACTAGACCTGAGCGGTGATCAGAAGGCCAAGATTTATTAGGTGGGATCAATCTGCAGATCATTATTAGATGTGATCAATATGGATTACACCAGAGTAATCTGTACAAGGTCATTGATTAGACCTGACCTATATTAATGAGACCTGACCAATATTCATAAGACCGCACCAATAGTCACAATTCTGACCGATATTTATTAGACATGACCAATAATAGTGAGAAATGATCAATATTTATTAGGTCTGACTAATTAATTCATTAGAACTTAATCATTTGTCAGGTGTAATAAATATAGTTATTAAGTCTGACCAATGTTTCTTTCATCAATTTTCATTAGATCTGACTAATATCCATAATTCTGATCAATATCTATTATCTCTGACCAATATATTCCATAGAGCTGATCAATATATATTAGACATGACCAATATTTACGTAAGTCTGACTACCATAGTAGTCAATAGACTGCAAGGAGTTTGTATGTTCTCCCCGTGTTTGCGTGGGTTTCCTCCGGGCACTCCGGTTTCCTCCCACATTGTAAAGACATACTGAGGATGTTTAGATTGTGAGCTCCAAGAGAGACAGCATTACTCATGTATGTAAAGTGCTATGGAATTAATAGCGCTATATAAATGAATAAAATATTATTATTATTATTATTATTATTATATGACCAATTGTTATGATTCTGACCAATGTCAAGGGAAATAAGTGTCAATTCCAGTTTTGTCCACCAGAGGGCGGTGGTGCTATACCATTTCTATTCCTTTCATTTAATAATTTAGCCAAAATCAATATCCATTAGTCTGACTAATATTCATTACACCTGAACATTATTTACTTGATCTGGAAAATAAAAATTAGGCCTGGACAATATTTGTTTGGACTGATAAATGACAAATCTTCATTAGACCTGACCAATCTACTCTATGATGTACATAACCGTTAATTAATATATTTAAGGCCTTAATAATGTCCCTGACATCTCAATAATATTCACCAGGACTAACAAATAGAAGTGAGCCCTGATTAATATTCACGAGCCATGATTAATATTCATGAGCCCTGATTAATATTCATAAGCCTGATTAATATAAGTGACGTGTAAATATATTCACGTGATTAATATTCTTTGTGATGAACAACCTTCACCAAACACAAGGTCGTATGTGCTCAAAGTACATAATAATAATAATAATAATAATAATAATAAATAATAATAATTTTGGTTTAAATAATTTTTTAGAGTTTTTTTATTTCTGATCTTTTTCACCATTTTCACTATTTGTAAATATGACTTTTCTTGTGTTTCAGCCTGAACGGGTCTCTGATAACGGATTAGTGGCGGGACACTCGTACACCGTGACCGGGATCCGGCCGGTAAGATTACAGGCGTCCGCCGCCGCCGTCCGGCCACTTCCTGTGTCTGTGAAGGGTAATGAGTGAATTCCTCCATGGCTTCTCTCCAGGTGACCTGCAAATCTGGAACACAAAACTTAGTCAGGGGGGCGTGGCCTGGAGCTGAGACGCGATGGCCGCATAATCCGGGAGCTCTGAGGCACCCGAGTCTTTACAGCGACAGTACTCTGCATCTACCGGCATACCGATCTCCATACTGATCCGGAACGACAGCGGAACAGGTCAGGCACTGAATGGGCCGAGTTAGACCCACCAGACGAGCTCCACCACGCCGGGTTACGGACTTTTTTGAACCTGCCCAGCCTAGCAGCTTCCCCCTCGCTGCATCTAAGATGGCGTTCCCGCCTCTCTCCCCACAACGGAGCACACGAGCCTCCAGGCGCAATTCCTCTGCCTCCCTCTTCTCCTTCCCTCCCTCGCCTGGGCTGATGGCTGGGAATCCTGTCACACATGCCGCCATGAAGGATCTCCTGGCGGATCTCAGATCCTCACTCCAAGAGGATATGCAGGGCATGTTGGCGGGACTGAGGGGTGAGGTTGGTGCCCTAACTACAAGAACTGATCATCTTGAACTTAAGATGGGAGAGTTGGTCAAATCGCACAACGCTTTATTAGATGCCCATTCTGAGCTACAGGCAAAGATTGAAAAACAAACTTTGAAGCAAATGGATTTGGAGGATCGTTCCAGAAGGAACAACATAAAACTGAGAGGGATCCCTGACTCTGTTTCTCCTAGGGACCTTAGACCTCTGCTGCAGCGCTTCATTTCTACAATCCTCCCTGCTCTGCAACATTCAGAAGTGGTCATTGACCGGATCCACAGGCTCCCCCGGCCAGCCACTATTGACCCTGCACTGCCTCGCGATGTCTTAGCAAGAGTACATTTTTTTGAGGTTAAGGAGGACTTCCTAAGGGCCCTTAGGAGTGGAGTGGAGGTTCCTGAGGAATTCCAAAACATCTCTGTGTTCCCTGACCTGTTTGCTGGAACTTTGGCTAGGAGGAGAGCTTTTCAAGAATTTACATCCATCTTGAGGGAGCAACACATTGATTATCGTTGGGGATTTCCGTTAAAACTGCTCATTAAAAAGGACAATGCGATCTACGCCTGCAACCACCCGCAGCAAGCGAAGGACTTTTTGAAGCAATGGAAGATGTTCCCGCCACAACAACGCCCATCATCTCCTCTTGGTGCAGCTACTCCGGAAGAAGCAGTCACATCCCCTCTTCGTCTTGAGCCTGCCTGACCTGTTACATGTTAGATTTTGCTTAATGCTGGTTATAAGTCATTCTTTATTTGATTCACTATAGACTCGGGGCCTCTTTTCCTGTTTACTTTATTCTGACTCTCTTCCTTTCTTATCGTTTCTCTCTATTCTTTTCATCTTCTGCTGTTTCTTCACACTCCATCTCCTACTATTCTCAGTTCTAGTATTCTGTCTATTGTTCATCTACATTCACTCTCTTTCTTCCTTAATTCTGTGCCTATTCTTCCTTAAGTCCATATCTTTGGGCGAGCTTGCCCCAGTTGGTACATTTTGAGTACCGTGACCTACTGTCTCCCTGTGTTTCCTTTCTTTTGGATCACATCGAGTCAGAAAGGTGCTTGGCACCTTCCACTTAATTAGGTGGATTTGTAAATAGACCATCTCATTTTTTCTCAAACCTTCCTCTCCCCCCGCTTTTCCGCTTCCCTTGCTCCTTTACCCTCAATCCCCCCCCCCCTCTCCCTTTTCTAATTTTCGAGTTCCTTCTCATTCTTTTTCTCCTTCTTATTTCTCAGATTGGTTCATTCCTAACATTGTTTAAATTAACTGTATGTTTTAAGCATCTTTGAAACTCACATCTCTTTTGTCTTGGTTTGGTCTTAGTACTTGCCACAGATGTCTATCAAGTGTTCGACAATCAACGTCAACGGGCTCAACTCTCCCGGTAAAAGGTCTCTGGTATGGAATCAACTTAAAAAACTCCATAGCGAGGTAATTTTTCTCCAGGAAACTCATCTGCTGCGGCAAGATAATGATAGAATGTCCCACCCATATTTTCCACATAGGTATTTTGCGGACTCAGGTGAAAAGAGGGCTGGGGTGGCGATTTTCATCCACAAATCTGTATCTGTTACCATACTGGAGGAAATCCCTGATCCCCAGGGCAGATTCCTTATTTTAAGGGCTACCCTGAATAATAAGCTGTTTTTGTTGGTCTCGGTTTACGGACCAAACAATGGTCAGATGAAATTTCATAGAGCTATACTGTCCAAAATTGGAAAACTTGCAAAGGGACCAATGATCATAGCAGGGGACTATAACATCACTCCGGGTGGGAATCTCGATTCTTCCTCTTCCTCTCACTGTCGCATGGATCTGAGTAAGCTTATTGCCCTGCATCAACTTCACGATATCTGGCGTTACCTCCATGGAGAGGAGAGAGACTACACTTACATGTCACCCAGACACCACACGTACAGTCGTATTGATTACATCTTGGTCAATGACCTTATCCTTCCACACTGCCTACGCGCAGATATCGGTCACATTTCTTGGACGGATCATGCCCCTGTGTCTCTCACTGTAGCGGAGCCCTCTCACATCCAACCGTCCATCCCCTGGCGTCTGAACGATCATGCTCTATCGTTTCCCGAGAATATACAACAAGTGACTTCCCATGTTGTGGAATACTTTGCCCAGAATGACAATGGAGAGACCTCTCCAGAAACCCTATGGTTTGCACACAAGGCTTACATCAGAGGTGTCTTCATCAAGATTGCCTCTCGAGCTAAGCGTGCAAGAGAGGAACTTACTAGGCACCTGACGCAGAAAATTGCACAACTAGAACAAATTCATAAACACAAGCATACCCCGACAGTGCTGGCTGATTTATCAGATGCCCGCCTTAAGCTGCGAAATGTTCTTCTGGGCAGAGTCGAACACAACCTTAAAAAAATGAAGGCAAACTTCTATAACATGGGCGATAGAGCTGGGAAACTACTAGCTCGACGCATTAAAAAACGCCATTTAACTACTAAAATAGACCACCTCCTCGACCATCAAAATGTCCCAATCAGAAATCCTCTGCTGATCGCGGAAGAATTTTGTAAATACTACTCTAATTTGTATAATCTTCATGGGGACAATCAAATAACTCAACCTTCCTCAGTCCGCATAAACCAATTTTTATATCAGGTCAACCTGCCTAAGGTCTCTGCTACGCAAGACGCCTTCTTAAATGCCCCGTTCCGTTTAGAAGAGATCCATGCGGTCATTAAATCAATGAAAACTAACTCAGCCCCTGGCCCAGACGGCTTTACGTACACATATTATAAATCTTTTCTCCAAAACTTATCTCCCTATTTGCTTAAACTCTTTAATTTCTGGCGTGAAAGGGGACATATCGCTCCAGAGGGATTGGAAGCCCTCATCTCTACTCTCCCGAAACCGGGCAAAGCAACTACTTCTACTGCCAATTTCCGACCCATAGCTCTCCTCAATGCTGACCTGAAGCTGTACGCCAAGGTATTGGCACTTAGATTAATGTCTGTATTGCCGTCACTGATAGGTCCGGATCAGGTCGGTTTTATTCCAGCCAGGCAGGCAGCGGATGGTACCCGCAGACTATTAGATCTCCTGGAGTTGATGGAGAGGAGCACAGCCCCCAGTGCACTCCTTTCCTTGGATGCTGAGAAAGCGTTCGACAGGGTGCACTGGGGGTATCTAAAGGAGGTTCTGAACAGATTTGGAGTGGTGGGGGACTTCCAAAACTCAGTGATGGCCCTTTACTCTAACCCCAATGCGAAGGTGAGGTCCGCTGGCTTCACCTCCTCTAGGTTCACCATAGCGAATGGGACAAGACAGGGCTGCCCCCTTTCGCCTCTGATATTCGCTATGGTGATGGAGCCATTGGCTGAAAGAGTACGGAATGACCCCAATATCATGGGTCTCAAAGTGGGAGATCGAAATCACAAAATTGGTCTTTACGCTGATGATGTGGTGTTTATATGTACGGACCTTTGTAGATCCATCCCACATGTCATTCAGTTACTTACAGAGTTTTCGGAGGTCTCCTACTATAAGCTAAACCCATCAAAGTCGCTCTTCTTTCCTGTAAATGTTCCTCCGGACACAGCCCATCAACTCCAGCGAGACTTGCCCTTTTCCTGGTCACCAGGGGGCTTCCCATACTTGGGAATTCAAATCACATCCATACCTGATATAGTACGTTGTAACTATGATATCCTGTATAACAATTTGAAGACTGGGTTGGATTCGCACTCCTCTCTGGGCCTGTCCTGGATGGCAAGAATCCAAATAATAAAAATGACTTACCTCCCTAAAATACTACATGTACTGAGGTGCCTTCCCTTTGCATTTCCCCATCGCCTTCTAAAATCCATGCAATCCCTGATAAACAGATTTGTTTGGAACTCTAAGCCACATCGGGTGAGTCACAAAATTCTCACTTTGCCTACTAAACTTGGAGGTTTGGCTCTCCCTGACATCACCTCCTACTATCAGGCAATTCATATAGCCGCTGCTGGAGTGTGGTGGAAGGAAGACTCAGATTGCCTATGGCTGCAGATTGAGAAGCACTGTGCTCCTCGCAAGTCCACCAGACTTCTACTTGAGAGCGCCCTCCTGGTTCACTGCAAAGTTCCATACTACTTGAGATCTATGTCCACGCTCTTACAAATTTGGCACTCGCACAGTAGAACTCTCCTCCTGTTTTTACACCATTACATTACTGTACAAGCTGTGGAACTGTTGGTTGACTCTCTCTCTCTCTCTTCATGGAGGGCGCTTGGGGTGGAGTACTTGTGGCAGGTGAGGGAGGGGCTGGGGGTCAGATCCTTTTCGGATTTAGTGGCTAGATTTGATCTTCCCCGCTCCTCTTTTTACCGCTACCTGCAATTGAGACATTTCCTTGATTCCTTGACCTTGCCGGAATGGAGCCCCGTTGATGTTGATGGTTCTTTACACAGATATTTCAGATCATCCTCTACTGAAGCTCATGGTGTCTCTATCGTATATCAGGCACTGTGTTCACTTAGAGGCAACATGAAACTCCCCTATATGGAGAAGTGGGAGTCCCGCTTGCAATTTACAGCAGATCTCAGACAATGGCAAGGTGCCGCCTCTCGCATGACGGCTTTCTCTAGGTGTATAACCCACTTTGAACAAATTAAAAAACTTCATATGGACTGGTATTTGACACCTGATAGAATCTCTAGATTCTCTTCTGATAAGCCGAGCCCCTCTCCGCTCTGCTGGAGGGGATGTGGTCTTCGGGGTGATGCAACGCACATATGGTGGTCGTGTCCTGCAATTACCACCTTCTGGATCACGGTGGAAGGTCTGCTTGCCGAGATAATACACTGTCCAATGGACCTTACACCTCACCTGGCTCTTTTGGGTCTGGGTCTAGAGGATTTCTCCCATCTTCACAAACCCAGCATAGCCAACATTTTAATATCTGCTCGAACCTGCGTAGCAAGACACTGGAAGTCATCTGATTCACCAACCAAAAAAGAGTTGGTCGACTCCATCAACTCACATTTCCAATATGAACTAATGCTTGCTCATGATGCCAAACAGAGAAGCAAAATCTTAAGTTGGTGGGACCCATGGCTCATGTCAGCCTATACACCGAACGTATAATTCATACCTCACTAACCTTTAGTCTGTGAAATGTGATTACGCCTTTTACAGTTGCCTCTATCTCAACTGATGGAATTTACTGGTTATGTCTTACTATCACTCTTCTCTTTTCCCTCTTTATTCTCTCTTAACAACGTCTTCTTTAACCTCTCTTACTCTCCCTTACCCTTCCTCCCCCTTCCCTTCTCTCCCTATTCCCTTCCTTTTTTTCTCTTAGCTTAAGGACTATGTTAAATTGTACCTATATACATCTGAACTCCTGACGTATATGTATGTTTAAATTTTGGTTGTCATGTTGAAAATCACAATAAAAACAAAAAACTTAGTCAGGCTGAGAAACCCCTGGGGGAAGATGAAATGGAAAGAAACTGGAGCGACAGGTAAGAAATAAATATAAATAAATAATAAATAATAAAATACAAATGTGTTTCAATTACATTTCATGACACTATACTGCCCTCTAGTGGACAGAAATGACACTACAGGAAGACAGAAAATGAAGTTATGAGATAATACTATTATTCATGGGCGTACCCAGGATCAAAACTAGGGGGGCAAGCCATGGTCGTTTGGAATGTCATATCCAGCCTGGTGCATTATGGGGGTTGATCACGTGTTCGGCCGGGCTCTGGTACATGCACAGTGTGCATATTGAAGCTGGGCCGAACACGTGATCAGCCCCCATAATGCACCGGGCCAGATATGAAGTTCCGGCCGGAGCATCAGAGTTCCACAGGAGGCTGGAATTTCAAAAAGAGCTGACAGGTTCCCTTTAAAGGAAACCTGTCACCCCCTTTGGTAGTTCTAACCCCTGCCCACCACCTTATACATGATGTATTTGGGGCTCCTGTGACCACTCTATATGCCCAGCAGGCCCCCTGCATACCTCAAAAATGAACTTTTAATATCTCCTGAGCGGTATCGAAATTAGCTGAAAATGAGCAGATCCTCCTGGACCAATCTGGTCCTCGCTGCCCTGCTGGTTGAAATGCCTGCCTCCTTCCTGTGAAGAGGCCACCCCTCCTGTGTATGTCACATTACTCTCGCGCCTGCACAGTGGCGCAGATCTCCGTGCTCAATGCAAGCGCACCTGTGACCAAGGTTCACGAGCACAAAACTACATCACCAGACCCAGCAGAGGTACAGAAATACATCCATATACCCCCCTGTAGTGCAAAAACACGATGTCAAAACTGACAGTACAGAAATACATTACCAGAACCCTCATCAGTGCAGAAACACCGCATCAAAACCCTCCTCAGTACAGAAATACATCCATATAACCCCCATCAATACAGAAGCACTATGTCAAAACCATCATCAATACATCTCCAGACCCACCAGAGGTACAGAAATACATAAATAGAACCTTCAGCATTAACACAATTCATCATCAGAACCACCATTAATACTCAGTAAAACAATTGTAATGTCAGGTCAGACCCGTACACATTTGTACTGCATGAACCTACAACGTTTACTACATCATTAGCAATGGTGAGGACATACTGGGAGTTGTTGTTACCAGCTGTCAATAAAAGTATACAGGAACCACAGTACTTATGAGAATTGGTCATTATCACAAATAATCATTGACATCCAGGTACCTTATAGATGACCTTGTTTTTTCTTTTCTTCATCTTGTCCAGGCACCTCGATGACTTTTCACATCCACAGTTCATCTCTGCAGACGTCCATCTTCTCCAGTCTTCTGCAGAGCATCCCGGCACGATACCCTTCAAAATAGCAGAATTGTCAAAATTCTCCTTAGTAAAAATATCTGCCCTACACTGAGCCCCAGAATAAATAATTGCTCCTCCTCACTGTTCCCTGCACATAATATGATTTACACACTATCCCTCTCATGGCACATGCCCTCCACACTGCCCTCCCCCTCCATACTGTGCCCCTTGGTCACACTGTCCTCTACACTGTATCCCTCTATACTGACCACTGTTTATACTGTTCTATCTCATCAAACTCCCCATCCTCAACATACTGTCCCCGCATGCTGCCCTCTCTCCATACAACCCCACACTGCTCACACTCTATTCTGTACCGCAGCCATCCCCCCTCACTCCACATACTATGTCTACACCGATCCCCCCTCACTCCACATACTGTGCCGCAGCCATCCCCCTCACTCCACATACTGTGTCTACACCGATCCCCCCTCACTCCACATACTGTGTCTACACCGATCCCCCCTCACTCCACATACTGTGTCTACACCGATCCCCCCACTCCACATACTGTGTCTACACGATCCCCCTCACTCCACATACGTGTCTACACCGATCCCCCCTCACTCCACATACTGTGCCGCAGCCATCCCCCTCACCCCACATAGCGAATTGGAGGGGGGAAGAGAAACATGAAGGGCTGGGGACACCATCGACAAGCAGCATGGACAGTGTCCTTGACAACAAGTGGGCCCACCTGGTCATCCAGGATCCTGACTCTTGCCCAGGTGCTGACACACGCACACATACATAGACAAACATATACACAGATATATAAAAAATAATGTAAAAAAGGCATGATTATACCCAAACACAGACACACATATACACATATATACATATATACACACATATATACACACACACCCACACATGTATACACAGACACACACATTTATATACACACTGTACACACACTCACACACATATATATATACATATACTGTATACACAGACACACATTATATATACAATTCATACTGTAACACCTATATCATATTTACACTTACCACACCTACACATACACACTGTACACAACACATATATAACATACACACTGATACTACTGACACACACTTATATCATCACCGACACACCACACACCTATACATATACACACTGTACACACACACACACACATATATACACCCATCCACATATACACACTGTACACACACACCCACACAATATATACACACACACACTGTACACACACCCACACAATATACACACACACATACACACTGTACACACACACACATATATACATATACACACTGTACACACACCCACACAATATATACACACATACACACATATACACACTGTACACACACATACACAATATATACACACACATACACACTGTACACACACCCACACACACATATATACATATACACACTGTACACAACACACCACCCACACAATTAACACACACACATATATACATATACACACTGTACACACACCCACACAATATATATACTTTACATACACACTGTAACACCACAAAACACACACACACATATACACACTGTACACACACGCACACATATATATACACACACATACACACATATACACACTGTACACACACCCACACAATATATACACACTGTACACACACCCACACAATATACACACACACATATATGTGTGACATCTCCCCCAATCCTGGCCCCCCCCGCAACATCCCAACAACAATCTTCATCCCGCGACCCACCTCCAACCCTCGCAACCTCACCACCACTTGCTCTCGCAACCCCACCAACATCAGACCCATTCCCCCAACCCATGCCCCACCTACCGCTCTACCCGGCGCACTCTGGAATGCCCGCTCAGTGTGCAACAAACTCCCCGACATCCATGATCTCTTTATCTCCAGGAAACTGTCATTCTTTGGCCTCACCGAGACCTGGCTCACCCCCTCCGACATGGCCTCCCCTGCTGCACTATCCTACGGTGGCCTCAGCCTGTCCCACCCCCCCGTCCCTCTGGCAAACAGGGCGGTGGAGTCGGCATACTGCTGTCCAACTCCTGCACCTTCAGCCCCAGCCCCCATCCGTCACTGTCCCCTCCTTCGAAGCCCACTCAGTCCGAATCTTCTCCACCTGCAACCTCCAAATAGCCATCATCTACCGCCCCCCCGGACCCACCGCCTCCTTCCTTGACCACTTCACCACCTGGCTACTTCACTTCCTCTCCACTGACATCCCCTCCATCATGGGCGACTTCAATATCCCCATTGACACTCCCCGCCCAGCCGCCTCCAACCTTCTTTCCTTGACCACCTCCCTAGGGCTCTCCCAATGGTCCTCCTCTCCCTCCCACGAACAAGGCCACACGCTTGACCTCATCTTTACCCGCCTTTGCTCCCTCTCTAACCTCACAACCTCGGTACTCACACTGTCCGACCACTATCTCTTGACCTTCTCCGCCCTCTCCTCCCCTGCCACACTACCCCCTCTCCCAAGCTTGATCACCCTCGCCGAAACCTAAAAGATCTTGATCTTCCTTTATTCTCTGAATCACTCCTCCCTCTCACCGACATACCCTGCGCTGACGACATTGACATTGCCACCACCCTATACAACACCACCATAACGAACGCTCTCGACCTAGCAGCCCCCCTCATTCTCCATGCTCCACGCATTAACAGGCAACCCTGGCACACCACCCTCACTAAAAACCTGAGACGGGAGTCCAGAGTCGCCGAGAGGAGATGGAAAAAGTCTCACACCCCCGAGCATTTTGCTCTGTTCAAGCAATCCATCACTGACTTCAAGACGGCACTCGCTACCGCCAAGCAAGTATTCTTCTCATCCCTTATAACCTCTCTGTCCCGCAACCCCAAGCAGCTCTTCAAAACTTTCAACTCCTTACTTCGCCCACCTGCTCCTCCCCCTTCTCCCCTCAACTCTGCTGAAGACTTTGCGACCTTCTTCAAGGAGAAAATCGACAAGATCAGAAACAGCTTCGGTCCACTATCCCCACAACTCCCCTTCCCACCTACACTGCCCTCCTCCTCCATCAGCCACTTCCCCCCCATAACTGAAGACCAACTCTCCTCCCTCCTGTCAAAATCACACCTCACCACCACGCGCCCACGACCCGCTCCCATCCCACCTCATTCCCAACCACACCTCCATTTTCATCCCAGCCCTCACCCACCTCTTTAACCTTTCACTTAGCACTGGTACCTTCCCCTCAGCCTTCAAATACGCCCTAATCACGCCCATCCTAAAAAAACCCTCACTTGACCCTACCTCTGTCTCTAACCATCGCCCCATATCTCTTCTCCCATTCGCCTCTAAGCTACTTGAACAACACGTCCACTCCGAACTGTCCTCTCCCTCTCCTCGTGCTCCCACTTCGACCGCCTACAGTCCGGCTTCCGACCCCTCCATTCCACCGAAACAGCCCTGACCAAAGTCACCAACGACCTACTGACCGCCAAGAACAAACACCACTACTCCATCCTGCTACTCCTTGACCTCTCTGCCGCCTTCGACACGGTTGACCACTCCCTTCTTCTCCGGATCCTGGAATCCCTTGGCATCACCCACCTCGCCCTCTCCTGGATCTCCTCATACCTAGCGGACCGGACCTTCAGCGTCTCCCACTCCCACACATCCTCCTCACCTTACCCCCTTTCTGTCGGAGTCCCCCAAGGTTCGGTCCTGGACCCCTACTTTTCTCCATTTACACTCTCGGCCTAGGGCAACTCATCGAGTCCCACGGCCTCCAGTACCACCTCTACGCCGACGACACCCAAATCTACGTGTCCGGCCCTGAAATCACCTCCCTACTCTCGAAAAACCCTCAATGCCTTTCCGCCATCTCATCCTTCTTCTCTGCTCGCTTCCTTAAACTCAACATGGACAAAACTGAATTCATAGTCTTCCCCCCAAGAAATTCCACCCCACCTCCCAACCTATCCATCTGCATCAACGACTGCGCCCTCTCCCCAGTCCCCCAAGCCAAGTGCCTCGGGTTAATCCTTGACTCCTCCCTATCCTTCAAACCCCACATCGAGGCCCTCACCACATCCCTCCGGCTCCAGCTCAAGAACATCTCACGGATCTGCTCCTTCCTCACCCACGACACCGCTAAAAACACTCATCCATGCTCTTATCATCTCCCGCCTTGACTACTGCAACCTCCTACTCAATGGCCTCCCGGCTAACTCCCTCACACCTCTCCAGTCTATCCTCAACTCCGCTGCCCGACTCATCTATATGTCCTCCCGCTACTCCCCTGTCTCCCCCCTCTGCCAAGCCCTTCACTGGCTCCCCGTCTCCAAGAGATCCCAATTCAAAACACTAACCATGGCGTACAAAGCCATACACAACCTGGCCCCACCATACATCTCCGACCTGGTCTCCCGATACCTACCCTCACGCAACCTCCGCTCCTCCAAGAACTCCTCCTCTGCTTCCCCCTCATCACCTCTTCACACAACCGAGTCCAGGACTTCTCCCGGCATCTGCCTTACTCTGGAACTCCCTACCCGAACACGTCAGACACTCTCCTACCCTGAGAAGCTTCAAGTGTCACCTGAAGACTCACCTGTTCCATCAAGCCTACAACCTGCCATGAGACCCAGGCGACCGCCCCATACCTGACATTCCCCCATCCTACTGTATCCTAACCCACCCCTCATAGACTGTGAGCCCTCATGGACAGGGTCCCTGCCCCTCCTGTACCTGTACGTCCTGATCGCCTAGATTTAGTGTACTTGTTCTTGTCTCCCTCATCCTCATGTAAAGCGCCATGGAACCTAATGGCGCTATATAAATAAATAATAATAATAATAATAATAATAATAATAATTACATTTCATGACACTATACTGCCCTCTAGTGGACAGAAATGACACTACAGAAAGAGTTTTTTTTTATATTTCATAATTTAATTTTCTATTAATATTATTATACTTTATATTAGATTATTATATTATATACTATATATTAATTTAATATATTTATAATTATAATTATTATAATTATATAATGTTATATTATTATTATTTTACTATACAAATGTACTTCCTTTACATTTCATGACACTATACTGCCCTCAAGTGCTCAGTAATGACACTACAGAAAGACAAAATTAAATCATAAAATATAAAAATACTATTATTATTATATTTTTAAATATTTTTATTATATACAATATATAATTATATATGTGTAATTATAATTATATATAATATTTATTATTATTATTATTATTATTATTATTATTATTATTTACACAACATATATTTCTATACAATTTTATATAAAAGTACAAATGTATTTCCATTATATTATATGACACTATACTGCCCTCTAGTGGACAGAAATGACACTACAGAAAGACAGAATATTAAATTATAAAATATGAAAATAATACTATTATTTTTATTATTAGTAGTATTATTATATTTAATATTATATAATATGTATTATTATATAAATGTATTTCCATTACATTTCATGACACTATACTGCCCTCTAGTGGACAGAAATGACACTACAAAAAGACAGAAAATTAAATGATAAAATATGAAAATAATACTATTATTTTATTATTAGTAGTATTATTATATTTAATATTATATATTATTATTATTTTACACAAAATCTATTACTATACAATTATATATAAATGTATTTCCATTACATTTCATTACACTATACTGTAATGTATATTATTTATTATTATTATATTATTTTACACTAAATATATTTCTATACAAATGTACTTCCATTATATATCATGACACTATACTGCCCTCTAGTGGACAAAACTGACATTACAGAAAGATAGAAAATTAAATGATAAAATATGAAAATAATACTATTATTTTTATTATTAGTAGTATTATTATATTAAATATTATATATCATATTATTATTATTATTATTATTATTTTACACAAAATCTATTACTATACAATTATATAAATGTATTTCCATTACATTTCATGACACTATACTGCCCTCTAGTGGACAGAAATGACACTACAGAAAGACAGTATTATTTTTATATTTCATAATTTAATTTTCTATTAATATGATTATACTTTATATTAGATTATGATGTTATATACAATATATTATAATATATTTATAATTATAATTATATAATGTTATATTATTATTATTTTACTATACAAATGTACTTCCTTTACATTTCATGACACTATACTGCCCTCAAGTGCTCAGTAATGACACTACAGAAAGACAGAAAATTAAATTTTAAAATATGAAAATAATACTATTATTCTTATTATTAGTAGTATATATTATAATTTTAAATTATTATTATTATATACTAAATATATTCTATATTATATATATTATTTATAATTCATTAACTACAAATATTATTATTATTAAATAAATAACAATTATATATAAATGTATTTCCATTACATTTCATTACACTATACTGTAATGTTATATTATTATTATTATTATTATTATTTTACACTAAATATATTTCTATACAAATGTACTTCCATTACATATCATGACACTATACTGCCCTCTAGTGGACAAAACTGACATTACAGAAAGACAGAAAATTAAATGATAAAAAATAAAATAGTACTATTATTATTATATTTTATATTAGATATATAATTATATATGTGTAATTATAATTGTTATATATAATATTTATTAGTATTAGTATTATTATTATTATTATTATTTAACACAACATATATTTCTATACAATTATATAGAAGTACAAATGTATTTCCATTATATTATATGACGCTATACTGCCCTCTAGTGGACAGAAATGACACTACAGAAAGAAAAATATTAAATTATAAAATATGAAAATAATACTATTATTTTTATTATTAGTAGTATTATTATATTTAATATATATAATATGTATTATTATATAAATGTATTTCCATTACATTTCATGACACTATACTGCCCTCTAGTGGACAGAAATGACACTACAAAAAGACAGAAAATTAATGATAAAATATGAAAATTATACTATTATTTTTATTATTAGTAGTATTATTATATTTAATATTATATATTATTATTATTTTACACAAAATCTATACTATACAATTATATATAAATGTATTTCCATTACATTTCATTACACTATACTATAATGTTATATTATTATTATTATTATTATTTTACACTAAATATATTTCTATACAAATGTACTTCCATTACATATCATGACACTATACTGCCCTCTAGTGGACAAAACTGACATTACAGAAAGACAGAAAATTAAATGATAAAAAATAAATATGAATTATTATAATTTCTATTATTATATATATTATTATGGTAATTATATATTATATATATTATATATATATTATTATTATTATTATTATTTTACACAAATTATTTCTATACAATTATATATAAATGTATTTCCATTACATTTCATGACACTATACTGCCCTCTAGTGGACAGAAATGACACTACAGAAAGACAGAAATTTAATTATCATAATTAAATATATATATATTTATATTATATATTAGTTATATATATTATATTTAAAAATTTTTATATAGTATATATATATATTATTATAATTTAATAAATTATTTTAATTTACTATACAAATGTACTTCCATTACATTTCATGACACTATACTGCCCTCAGTGGACAGAATGACACTACAGAAAGACAGAAAATTAAATTTTAAAATATGAAAATACTATATTATTATTATATATTATATATTAATTATATTATATATATTATTAATTATATTATATATGTTATTATTATTACTTAATAAATGTATTTCCATTACATTTCATTACACATACTGCCTCAAGTGCAGAATGACACTACAAAAGACAGAAAATTAAATATAAAATATAAAATATATAATGTATTATTTATTTTAATTTAGTTATATACTATTATATTGTTAATATTATTATTATTATTATTATTATTATTTTACACTAAATATATTTCTATACAAATTGTATTTCCATTACATATCATGAACTATACTGCCCTCTAGTGGACAAAACTGACATTACAGAAAGACAGAAAATTAAATGATAAAAATAAAAATAGTACTATTATTATATATTTTATATTAGATATATAATTATATATTGATAATTATAATTGTTATATATAATATTTATTATTATATTATTTATTATTTAACACAACATATATTTCTATACAATTATATAGAAGTACAAATGTATTTCCATTATTTATATGACGCTATACTGCCCTCTAGTGGACAGAAATGACACTACAGAAAGACAGAATATTAAATTATAAAATATGAAAATAATACTATTATTTTTATATTAGTAGTATTATTATATTTAATATTATATAATATGTATTATTATATAAATGTATTTCCATTACATTTCATGACACTATACTGCCCTCTAGTGGACAAAAATGACACTAAAAATTAAATCATAAAATATAAAAATAATACTATTATTATTATATTTTTAAATATTTTTTATTATATACAATATATAATTATATATGTGTAATTATAATTATATATAATATTTATTATTATTATTATTATTATTATTTAACACAACATATATTTCTATACAATTTTATATAAAAGTACAAATGTATTTCCATTATATTATATGACACTATACTGCCCTCTAGTGGACAGAAATTACACTACAGAAAGACAGAAAATGTAATTACAAAATATGAAAATACTATTATTTTTATTATTAGTAGTATTATTATATTTAATATTATATATAATATGTATTATTATTATTATTATTATTATTATTTTACACAAAATCTATTATTATACAATTATATATAAATGTATTTCCATTACATTTCATGACACTATACTGCCCTCTAGTGGACAGAAATGACACTACAGAAAGACAGTATTATTTTTATATTTCATAATTTAATTTTCTATTAATATGATTATACTTTATATTAGATTATGATGTTATATACAATATATTATAATATATTTATAATTATAATTATATAATGTTATATTATTATTATTTTACTATACAAATGTACTTCCATTACATTTCATGACACTATACTGCCCTCAAGTGCTCAGTAATGACACTACAGAAAGACAGAAAATTAAATTATAAAATATAAAAATACTATTATTATTAGTATTATTATATTTTTAAATATTTTATGTTATATACAATATATTATATATATGTGTAATAATAATTATTATATTATATATAATATTTATTGTTATTATTTTATACCAAATATATTTTTATACAAAATGTATTTCCATTACATATCATGACACTATACTGCCCTCTAGTGGACAAAACTGACATTACAGAAAGACAGAAAATTAAATGATAAAAAATAAAAATAGTACTATTATTATTATATTTTATATTAGATATATAATTATATATGTGTAATTATAATTGTTATATATAATATTTATTAGTATTAGTATTATTATTATTTAACACAACATATATTTCTATACAATTATATAGAAGTACAAATGTATTTCCATTATATTATATGACACTATACTGCCCTCTAGTGGACAGAAATGACACTACAGAAAGACAGAATATTAAATTATAAAATATGAAAATAATACTATTACCGTATATACTCGTGTATAAGCCGAGTTTTTCACCACAAAAAATGTGCTGAAAAGTCCCCCCTCGGCTTATACACGAGTATATACGGTAATCATAAAAAAAAAAAATATATACCCGGCTGTATACAGCCCCCCCCCCCCCGTGGTATACCGGGCCCCCCCTGTGGCAACCTGTAAAGGAGGCGATGATTATACTTATCGGGTCGCTGTCGCCGACGACGCCGCTCTGTCACCGTCCGTCACCGCGCTCCTCCTGGTCTTCATGCTTCCTTCACCGCCGCACAGGAAATGACGTCATTTTCTGTGCGCCCGTGAAGGAAGCATGAAGACGGGAAGGAGCGCGGTGACGGACGGTGACAGAGCGGCGGCGTCGGCGTCGGCGACAGCGACCCGATAAGTATAATCATCGCTTCCTTTACAGGTTGCCATAGGGGGGGCCCGGTATACCAGGGGGGAGGGCTGTATACAGCCGGGTACCGCTGTATACAGCGGGGGCTGCTGTATACAGCGGGGGCTGCTGTATACCCCTCTGGGGCTGCTAAATACCCCTCTGGGGCTGCTGTATACCCCTCTGGGGCTGCTGTATACCCCTCTGGGGCTGCTATATACCCCTCTGGGGCTGCTGTATACCCCTCTGGGGCTGCTGTATACCCCTCTGGGGCTGCTGTATACAGCTCTGGGGCTGCTGTATACCCCTCTGGGGCTGCTATATACCCTCTGGGGCTGCTGTATACCCCTCTGGGGCTGCTGTATACCCCTCTGGGGCTGCTGTATACCCCTCTGGGGCTGCTGTATACCCCTCTGGGGCTGCTGTATACCCCTCTGGGGCTGCTGTATACCCCTCTGGGGCTGCTGTATACAGCTCTGGGGCTGCTGTATACCCCTCTGGGGCTGCTATATACCCCTCTGGGGCTGCTGTATACCCCTCTGGGGCTGCTGTATACCGCACTGGGGCTGCTGTATATAGGGGCTGCAATACCACTTGGGCTGCAATACCACTGGGGCTGCTGTATATAGGGGCTGCTGTATACACCACTGGGGCTGCAATACCACTGGGGCTGCTGTATATAGGGGCTGCTGTATACACCACTGGGGCTGCAATACCACTGGGGCTGCTGTATATAGGGGCTGCTGTATACACCACTGGGGCTGCAATACCACTGGGGCTGCTGTATACAGGGGCTGCAATACCACTGGGGCTGCAATACCACTGGGGCTGCTGTATATAGGGGCTGCTGTATACACCACTGGGGCTGCAATACCACTGGGGCTGCTGTATACAGGGGCTGCAATACCACTGGGGCTGCTGTATATAGGGACTGCTGTATACACCACTGGGGCTGCAATACCACTGGGGCTGCTGTATATAGGGGCTGCAATACCACTGGGGCTGCAATACCACTGGGGCTGCTGTATATAGGGGCTGCAATACCACTGGGGCTGCAATACCACTGGGGCTGCTGTATATAGGGGCTGCAATACCACTGGGGCTGCAATACCACTGGGGCTGCTGTATATAGGGGCTGCTGTATACACCACTGGGGCTGAAATACCACTGGGGCTGCTGTATATAGGGGCTGCAATACCACTGGGGCTGCTGTATATACCACTGGGGGCTGCTGTATATCATACTGCTGGGGCCTGTATACCACTGCTGGGGGCTGTATACCTGTGCTGGGGTCCACCCTCGGCTTATACGCGAGTCAATACATTTTCCCAGGTTTTGGGGGCAAAAGTAGGGGGGTCGGCTTATACACGAGTATATACGGTATTTTTATTATTAGTAGTATTATTATATTTAATATTATATAATATGTATTATTATATAAATGTATTTCCATTACATTTCATGACACTATACTGCCCTCTAGTGGACAGAAATGACACTACAAAAAGACAGAAAATTAAATGATAAAATATGAAAATAATACTATTATTTTTATTATTAGTAGTATTATTATATTTAATATTATATATATTATTATTATTAATTTACACAAAATCTATTACTATACAATTATATATAAATGTATTTCCATTACATTTCATTACACTATACTGTAATGTTATATTATTATTATTATTATTATTATTTTACACTAAATATATTTCTATACAAATGTACTTCCATTACATATCATGACACTATACTGCCCTCTAGTGGACAAAACTGACATTACAGAAAGACAGAAAATTAAATGATAAAATATGAAAATAATACTATTATTTTTATTATTAGTAGTATTATTATATTTAATATTATATATCATATGTATTATTATTATTATTTTACACAAAATCTATTACTATACAATTATATATAAATGTATTTCCATTACATTTCATGACACTATACTGCCCTCTAGTGGACAAAACTGACATTACAGAAAGACAGAAAATTAAATGATAAAAAATAAAAATAGTACTATTATTATTATATTTTATTTTATATTAGATATATAATTATATATATCTAATTATAATTGTTATATATAATATTTATTAGTATTAGTATTATTATTATTATTATTTAACACAACATATATTTCTATACAATTATATAGAAGTACAAATGTATTTCCATTATATTATATGACACTATACTGCCCTCTAGTGGACAGAAATGACACTACAGAAAGACAGAATATTAAATTATAAAATATGAAAATAATACTATTATTTTTATTATTAGTAGTATTATTATATTTAATATTATATAATATGTATTATTATATAAATGTATTTCCATTACATTTCATGACACTATACTGCCCTCTAGTGGACAGAAATGACACTACAAAAAGACAGAAAATTAAATGATAAAATATGAAAATAATACTATATTTTTTATTATTAGTAATATTATTATATTTAATATTATATATTATTATTATTTTACACAAAATCTATTACTATACAATTATATATAAATGTATTTCCATTACATTTCATTACACTATACTGTAATGTTATATTATTATTATTATTATTTTACACTAAATATATTTCTATACAAATGTACTTCCATTACATATCATGACACTATACTGCCCTCTAGTGGACAAAACTGACATTACAGAAAGATAGAAAATTAAATGATAAAATATGAAAATAATACTATTATTTTTATTATTAGTAGTATTATTATATTTAATATTATATATAATATATTATTATTATTATTATTTTACACAAAATCTATTACTATACAATTATATATAAATGTATTTCCATTACATTTCATGACACTATACTGCCCTCTAGTGGACAGAAATGACACTACAGAAAGAGTTTTTTTTTTATATTTCATAATTTAATTTTCTATTAATATTATTATACTTTATATTAGATTATTATATTATATACTATATATTAATTTAATATATTTATAATTATTATAATTATATAATGTTATATTATTATTATTTTACTATACAAATGTACTTCCTTTACATTTCATGACACTATACTGCCCTCAAGTGCTCAGTAATGACACTACAGAAAGACAAAATTAAATCATAAAATATAAAAATAATACTATTATTATTATATTTTTAAATATTTTTTATTATATACAATATATAATTATATATGTGTAATTATAATTATATATAATATTTATTATTATTATTATTATTATTATTATTTAACACAACATATATTTCTATACAATTTTATATAAAAGTACAAATGTATTTCCATTATATTATATGACACTATACTGCCCTCTAGTGGACAGAAATTACACTACAGAAAGACAGAAAATGTAATTACAAAATATGAAAATAATACTATTATTTTTATTATTAGTAGTATTATTATATTTAATATATATATAATATGTATTATTATTATTATTATTATTTTACACAAAATCTATTATTATACAATTATATATAAATGTATTTCCATTACATTTCATGACACTATACTGCCCTCTAGTGGACAGAAATGACACTACAGAAAGACAGTATTATTTTTATATTTCATAATTTAATTTTCTATTAATATGATTATACTTTATATTAGATTATGATGTTATATACAATATATTATAATATATTTATAATTATAATTATATAATGTTATATTATTATTATTTTACTATACAAATGTACTTCCATTACATTTCATGACACTATACTGCCCTCAAGTGCTCAGTAATGACACTACAGAAAGACAGAAAATTAAATTATAAAATATAAAAATACTATTATTATTAGTATTATTATATTTTTAAATATTTTATGTTATATACAATATATTATATATATGTGTAATAATAATTATTATATTATATATAATATTTATTGTTATTATTTTATACCAAATATATTTTTATACAAAATGTATTTCCATTACATATCATGACACTATACTGCCCTCTAGTGGACAAAACTGACATTACAGAAAGACAGAAAATTAAATGATAAAAAATAAAAATAGTACTATTATTATTATATTTTATATTAGATATATAATTATATATGTGTAATTATAATTGTTATATATAATATTTATTAGTATTAGTATTATTATTATTTAACACAACATATATTTCTATACAATTATATAGAAGTACAAATGTATTTCCATTATATTATATGACACTATACTGCCCTCTAGTGGACAGAAATGACACTACAGAAAGACAGAATATTAAATTATAAAATATGAAAATTTAAAAACTATTCCCCGTAAAATTACTCGTGTAAAAGGGGCCGAGTTTTTCACCACAAAAAATGTGCTGAAAAGCCCCCCCTTTCGGCTTATACACGAGTAAATACGTTAATCAAAAAAAAAAAAAAATATAAAACCCGGGGCTGTATACAGCCCCCCCCCCCCCCCCGTGGTATACCGGGCCCCCCCCTGGGGCAACCTTTTAAAGGAAGCGATGTTTATACTTATCGGGTCGCTGTCGCCGGGGCCGGGCCGGGCTCTGTCACCGTCCGTCACCGCCTCCTCCTGGTTTTTCATGCTTCCTTCACCGTCGCACAGGAAATGACTTCTTTTTTCTGTGCGCCCCGTGAAGGAAGCAGGGAAGACGGGAAGGACGCGGTGCCCGGAGGGGTGACAGAGCGGCGGCGTCGGCTTTGGGCGACGGGTTACCCAAAAAGGAAAATCATCGTTTCCTTTACGGGTTTGCCATGGGGGGGGGCCCGTTATACCGGGGGGGAGGGCTGTATACACCCGGGGTACCGCTGTATACAGCGGGGGCTGTTTGTATACAGGGGGGGCCCTGCTGTATACCCCTCTGGGGTGCTAAATACCCCTTTCTGGGGCTGCTGTATACCCCTCGGGGGCTGCTGTATACCCCTCGGGGGGCTGCTAAATACCCCTCTGGGGCTGCTGTATACCCCTCTGGGACGCTGTAACCCCTCTGGGGCTGCTGTATACAGCTCTGGTGGCTGCTGTAAACCCCTGGGGCTGCTATAATACCCCTCTGGGGCTGCTGTATAAGCCCAGCTGGGGCGTGCTGGTAAGTACCCCTCGTGGGTGTGGGGGGCTGGCCGTGATGGAGGAGTAGTCTCGGTTCGCTGACGAGTGTGTGGGAACCTGTCGTATAACTAGGGGGCTCCCTCTATGTGAGTGTGCGAATGTGGCCTCATTGCTGGGGTTATTGGTATGGTGCGTACTAAGTATCTGAATGTAAAGCACATGTGGTGAGCGGGTTAGAAGTAGTAAAATATAGAGGACGCTATTTATTTTTGAGCTCAATTCACTTGTACGTCAGGATATAATAAGTTGTAATTAGTATTGGGTGGGTCTATTGGTATGATGAGTGGTGAGGGATGACAGGAGAAGGGGGGATGACAGAGAGGGGGATATATCGAGGTGGGTGGCTGTATGACAGGTGTATGGGTTAGAGGATAGTGTTTATAATCTGAGTGAGTTAAAAAAAGTGAATAAAAAAATAAAACTGAATAAAAAACAAAATACTGACTATGTCACTATGAATTTATAACGATTCTTTGGCTTAAATCTCCATCAACTAAAGATACAAGAATACATTGCAGGCTATCGCGAACCAGATATATTTGTTATTTTTTTTTGGTAACCTGCAAATAGCTTACAGCAAACTTCAATTACCTTGACACCCCCTTAACCAACCTAACGTGCACCCCACGGGTCCTATAATACTGAGACCACCCAGAGAATACACGAACCATGCTTCTTATGTAAGGATCACCACCCCTAACGTTACACTGTCTTATTATCTCTCTGACCAAAACCATCATTTGGCTCTCTTGACTCCGTGTTCCACAGGACACCCACCTCCTTACCCGTCCCGCCAACCTACCCAAGCGTCCACATCGACTCCACACATCCCCAAAACCAACCCCCATGGATGAGGCCGCAACGTACTCCCACCACTACAGCTACACCAACCTCAGCACATGAATTGTTTAACCGCAGACGCAATGAGACAAACACAACAGCGACACTCACAAAGACATTGCCCATCAATCCACCCACTACACCCCCCACGAACCCAACGCACAAATACCAAACACACCAAGCCCCAACACCCACACACCCCAAAACGACTTCACACACCTATACAACGCCAAACCATACACCGCCCCTTCTCACCCCTCACCAGACGTATACGCACATCCCTCGATGGAAAACAAACAGTAGACTCCACTCAGTTTATCATCACCCTCTACCCTCCCCCCCGAACCACCCACAAGACACCACAACACCACGACCACCACAAACCAACCCACACCCACCCCACCCTCCACGCCAACCACCACCTACACTAATCGATACCACAAAAACTCTATCTGAGCATAAACCACAGCATAAAATAGGCCCCACAACACCACACAAACATCATCCAACCAGCAAAACACACTGACTACACCCCGCCACAAAGCCACACACACATAGATAAGACACCTCAACCAATCCCACCACCAGCATACATACAGAAAACCCACACCACCACATACACCGCTACGCCAAAGAACGTCCCACACACCAACACCCGCGCTCAACTCCAACTCAACACGCACCCACAATAACACTCACCCGATCCCCACCACTAGCAGCTTCTTACAATATCCTACTATCTCCCGACAACCACAAGCATTGCTACTCCCCCATCCAGTAACACTTGAGCTCACACACAGCCTACCTACCTCAATCAACACATCACTACTCCATCTTCCCTCCACCAGAACACAATCCCCATACATCACTACACACCGGACAGAACCAATCAACACAATAACCAACAGACCAAGCTACAACAAATCACGTCACATCACCAGTGCACACAACCACCCCCTTAACAAACATATTTACACCCACGGAATACCACCCCCCATTACCCAACACCATCCTCACCACAACCAACACTCACTCCACCAACCTACACACGCACTTCGCACCCACCCAAAACCACGAGAGCCACGACTTACTAATCACAGGCTCAGTCACGTCATCACCAGACTCGGCCAATGACCCTGCGAAGAAACAGCCTAACCACACATCCATACTAACACCCACCTATCAAACCCCAATCACCAGTCACTTTTCCACATATTAAAGCATACATAAGGACTTAACCTCGGTCGTAAACCCCCCTTTTGGCTTAATCCCCCCCTGGGCAGTATACCCTCTGGGGCTGCTTATACCCCTCTGGGGCTGCTGAAATACCCTCTGGGGTGCTGTATACAGCTCTGGGACTGCTGTATACAGCTCTGGGCTGCTGTTAACCCCCTCTGGGCTGCTATATACCCCTACTGGGGGCTGCTGTATAACCCTCTGGGGCTGCTGTATACCGCACTGGGGCTGCTGTATAAAAGGGGCTGCAATACCCACTTGGGCTGCCCAAAACCACTGGGGCTGCTGTATATAGGGGCTGCTGTATACACCACTGGGGCTTGCAATACACTGGGGCTTTCTGTATATAGGGGTACTGCTGTATACACCACTGGGGCTGCAATACCACTGGGGCTGCTGTATATAGGGCTGCTGTATATACCACTGGGCTGCAATACCACTGGGGGCTGCTTTTATATATGGGTCTGCTGTATACACCACTGGGTGCTGCAATACCACTGGGGCTGCTGTATACAGGGGCTGCAATACCACTGGGCTGCAATACCACTGGGGCTGCTGTAAAATAGGGCTGCTGTATACACCACTGGGGCTGCAATACACTGGGCTGCTGTATCAAGGGCTGCAATACCACATGGGGCTTGCTGTATATAGGGACTGCTGTATACACCACTGGGGCTGCAATACCACTGGGGCTGCTGTATATAGGGGCTGCAATACCATGGGGCTGCAATACCACTGGGGCTGCTGTTTTATTTTGGGGCTTTCAATACCACTTGGGCTGCAATACCACTGGGGCTTTCTGTATATAGGGGCTGCAAATACCACTGGGGCTGCAATACCACTGGGGCTGCTGTATATAGGGGCTGCTGTATACACCACTGGGGCTGAAATACCACTGGGTCTGCTGTATATAGGGGCTGCAATACCACTGGGGCTGCTGTATATACCACTGGGGGCTGCTGTATATCATACTGCTGGGGCCTTTTATACCACTGCCCGGGGGCTGTATACCTGTGGCTGGGGTCCACCCTCGGCTTATACGCGAGTCAATACATTTTCCCAGGTTTTGGGGGCAAAGTAGGGGGGTCGGCTTATACACGGGTCGGCTAATACACGAGTATATACGGTATTTTTATTATTAGTAGTATTATTATATTTAATTATTATATAATATGTATTATTATATAAATGTATTTCCATTACATTTCATGACACTTTTACTGCCCTCTAGTGGACAGAAATGACACTACAAAAAGACAGAAAAATTAAATGATAAAATATGAAAATAATACTATTATTTTTTATATATTAGTAGTATTATTTTATATTTAATATTATATATTATTATTATTTTACACAAAAATCTATTACTAAATACAATTATATATAAATGTATTTCCATTACATTTCATTACACTATACTGTAATGTTATATTATTTTATATTATATATTTTACAAATAAATATATTTCTATACAAATGATACTTTTCATTACATATCATGACACTATACTGCCCTCTAGTGGACAAAACTGACATTACAGAAAGATAGAAAAATTAAATGATAAAAATATGAAAAAATACTATTATTTTTTATTATTGTAGTATTTATTATATTTAATATTTATATATAATATATTATTATTATTATTTTACACAAAATCTATTACTATACAATTATATATAAATGTATTTCCATTACATTTCATGACACTATACTGCCCTCTAGTGGACAGAAATTAAACTACAGAAAGACAGTATTATTTTTATATTTCATAATTTAATTTTCTATTAATATTATTATACTTTATATTAGATTATTATATTATATAAAATATATTATATATATATAATTATAATTTTATAATGTTATATTATTATTATTATTTTACTATACAAATGTACTTCCATTACATTTCATGACACTATACTGCCCTCAAGTGCTCAGTAATGACACTACAGAAAGACAGAAAATTAAATTTTAAGGCTGCCTTCACACTTGCAGATGCATCTGCAGCGTATTGCAGATGCATCTGCAAGTATCAGCATGCAGACCGCGGCCCCTATGTTTATAATAGGGCGCACCGCGGTCTGAAAGCTCTCATTCATTCCTATATGTGAAGCGTCCGCAGGCGGATGCCTGCTTACAGATCACACTCTCCCGCCCGCACCATGGACGCGAGATGTCGCGTCCATGGTGCGGGCGGGAGAGTGTAGCGACCGGTGGTAAGGCCGCGGTATGTGTGTATGATCTTTCTCAACAGAATCCCCATACTCAGGTTTAACCGATAATAACATTTCTTTACTGTAAAACATATTTATCTCACAGTCAACCGAACTATATGCGCACTTGTATATATTAGAGTCTCTGGATCTTCACTTCTTCCGGGTACGCAGCAAGAAAAAACACAAACAATGAAGGTATCTTTCCCTAACTTTCCCTAAAATCACGTACCAGTCTATCACAGAAGAAGGTGTCGCTCCCACGTAGCAGGCCTGGGGATCTCCTCAGTCTTCTTCTTTGGTCTCCTTCTGCAGGTAACAGTCTGTCTCTCCCAGTCTCAGGGCACACAGAGCAACAGCAGAAGGGAGATCACAGCAGCACAAATGGCTCCCTTATGTCGGTCACGGCCCCTGCACAAGCACTCTGGGTGCTCGGCGGGCAAGGTTTTGCAGAGCGGCCAGAGTCACAGCACCAAAGTCCAGTGGCCCAGGATCAGTCACAGGGGCTTCTGCGGGGTGATTTTTCCGGTAAGGTGTAGCAAAGTAGTCCACTTTAAACAGACATCCGCAGGGAGATCTTCTCAGCTCTGGATTTATACTGCTCTGATTCTCTGCTTTCACTTCCTGGTTCAACAACAGAGATGGCTGGGAGTTTCCCAGCTCTGTGATTGTACAGTCCACTGATGCCCCCTGGTGGACAAGTGCGGACTGTGCACAGTTCATTGCAGTTTCAATTTCAATAATACAATCTGAATTGTACACCTCATTACAAGAGTGTGATCTGTAAGCAGGCATCCGCCTGCGGACGCTTCACATATAGGAATGAATGAGAGCTTTCAGACCGCCGCCGCGGTCTGCATGCTGATACTTGCAGATGCATCTGCAAAACGCTGCAGATGCATCTGCAAGTGTGAAGCCAGCCTTAAATATGAAAATAATACTATTATTTTTATTATTAGTAGTATTATTATATTTAATATTATATATATTATGTATTATTATTATTATTATTATTTTACACAAAATCTATTTCTATACAATTATATATAAATGTATTTCCATTACATTTCATTACACTATACTGTAATGTTATATTATTATTATTTTACACTAAATATATTTCTATACAAATGTACTTCCATTACATATCATGACACTATACTGCCCTCAAGTGCTCAGTAATGACACTACAGAAAGACAGAAAATTAAATTATAAAATATAAAAATAATACTATTATTATTAGTATTATTATATTTTTAAATATTTTTTATTATATACAATATATAATTATATATGTGTAATTATAATTATTATATTATATTATATATATATATATATATATATAATATTTATTGTTATTATTTTATACCAAATATATTTTTATACAAATGTATTTGCATTACATATCATGACACTATACTGTCCTCTAATGGACAAAAATGACACTACAGAAAGACAGAAAATCATATGTATAAAACCCGAAGCCACTTCCGTCTTCAAGGGACAAAAATGACGTCACATGACGGAAGTGGCTTGGGCACTACACCCGCTCAGGGTGAACCAAGATGGCAGCGGGAGCGGGACTCATACAGCCTGCTACGCTTACGGCCGCCCCTACAGTGCACACACACACACAGCCCCGCACATACCCCGGTGTGCCCCTTGCCGCGGCCCCGCACATACCCCAGTGTGCCCCTCGCCGCGGCCCCGCACATACCCCGGTGTGCCCCTCGCCGTGGCCCCGCACATACCCCAGTGTGCCCCTCGCCGTGGCCCCGCACATACCCCGGTGTGCCCCTCGCCGCGGCCCCGCACATACCCCAGTGTGCCCCTCGCCGTGGCCCCGCACATACCCCGGTGTGCCCCTTGCCGCGGCCCCGCACATACCCCGGTGTGCCTCCTCCACCATCCGGGAGCCAGCCCCGCCCACACTCCCGTCCGGTGTGCAGCCTCCGCCATCACCGGCACCGCCGCCAGCCCTGCCGCTCACCGCCCACAGCTAGCTCACTATCCTCCTCCATCCGGGAGCCGGCCCCGCCCACACACCGGTGCGGTGTGCGGCCTCCGGCATCGCCGCTCCCGCCCACAGCCCGGTCAGTGTCCTGTGCCCTCCAGCCTCCCCTGTCCTCTGTGCCCTCCAGCCTCCCCTGTCCTCTGTGCCCTCCAGCCTCCCCTGTCCTCTGTGCCCTCCAGCCTCCCCTGTCCTCTGTGCCCTCCAGCCTCCCCTGTCCTCTGTGCCTTCCAGCCTCCCCATGTCCTCTGTGCCCTCCAGCCTCCCATGTCCTCTGTGCCCTCCAGCCTCCCCATGTCCTCTGTGCCCTCCAGCCTCCCCTGTCCTCTGTGCCCTCCAGCCTCCCCTGTCCTCTGTGCCCTCCAGCCTCCCCTGTCCTCTGTGCCCTCCAGCCTCCCGCTCTCCTGACCCCTCCTCACCCTTCCAGCCTCCGCTCTCCTCACCCCTCCAGCCTCCGCTCTCCTCACCCCTCCAGCCTCCGCTCTCCTCACCCCTCCAGCCTCCGCTCTCCTCACCCCTCCAGCCTCCGCTCTCCTCACCCCTTCAGCTTCCGCTCTCCTCACCCCTCCACACCCCTCCATATGCAATGTACAGTATGTGTATATATGTGTGTATGTAATATAATTTGTGAATGATGTGTGTGTATGTGTATATATATTTCTACATCTTTATAGATTTGCATGTGTGTACATATAATGTGTGTGTATCTAATATATAAAAGACCAAGGCACTTCCCTCACTTTGTCCGCACTTCCGTCACTTTGTCCGCACACACTCACACTCCGCTATACTTGCCACCAGCCTTGCGTCCGCCGCCTGGATCCTCAGTCGACATGTCGCCGCCCCCGAACTACTGGATCCAATATAGCGTCCAGGAAGGCTCGCCAAACGTCCCGGATGCCATATTGGATCCAGTCGTCCGGGGTCGGCGACATGTCGACTCAGGATCCAGGCGGCGGGGAAGATGCAGGGCCGGTGGTAAGTATAGCGGAGTGTGTAGTTGTGGATGTTTTGACCACTTGTGTGAGTGTGGCTGACCACTCTGCCCGCGGCGCTGCGCTGACCACTCTGCCCGCTGCGCTGACCACTCTGCCCGCCGCGCTGACCACTCTGCCCGCGGCGCTGCGCTGACCACCTCTTCGCCCGCGGCGCTGCGCTGACCACTCTGCCCGCGGCGCTGCACTGACCACTCTGCCCGCGGCGCTGCGCTGACCACTCTGCCCGCGGCGCTGCGCTGACTACTCTGCCCAGGCGCTGCGCTGACCACTCTGCCCAAGGCGCTGCGCTGACCACTCTGCCCACGGCGCTGCGCTGACCACTCTGCCCACGGCACTGCGCTGACCACTCTGCCCACGGCGCTGCGCTGACCACTCTGCCCACGGCGCTGCGCGGACCACTCTGCCCACGGCACTGCGCTGACCACTATGCCCACGGCGCTACGCTGACCACTCTGCCCACGGCGCTGCGCTGACCACTCTCACCGCACTCACTGCTAACCACTGAGCCACCGCACTCACTGCTAACCACTGAGCCACCGCACTCACTGCTAACCACTGAGCCACCGCACTCACTGATAACCACTGAGCCACCGCACTCACTGCTACCCACTGAGCCACCGCACTCACTGCTACCCACTGAGCCACCGCACTCACTGCTACCCACTGAGCCACCGCACTCACTGCTACCCACTGAGCCACCGCACTCACTGCTACCCACTGAGCCACCGCACTCACTGCTACCCACTGAGCCACCGCACTCACTGCTACCCACTGAGCCACCGCACTCACTGCTACCCACTGAGCCACCGCACTCACTGCTACCCACTGAGCCACCGCACTCACTGCTACCCACTGAGCCACCGCACTCACTGCTACCCACTGAGCCACCGCACTCACTGCTACCCACTGAGCCACCGCACTCACTGCTAACCACTGAGCCATCGCACTCACTGCTAACCATTGAGCCACCGCGCAGTGCTAGCCACTGAGCCACCGCGCAGTGCTAGCCACTGAGCCACCGCGCAGTGCTAGCCACTGAGCCACCGCGCAGTGCTAGCCACTGAGCCACCGCGCAGTGCTAGCCACTGAGCCACCGCGCAGTGCTAGCCACTGAGCCACCGTGCAGTGCTAGCCACTGAGCCACCGCGCAGTGCTAGCCACTGAGCCACCGCGCAGTGCTAGCCACTGAGCCACCGCGCAGTGCTAGCCACTGAGCCACACGCGCAGTGCTAGCCACTGAGCCACCGCGCAGTGCTAGCCACTGAGCCACCGCGCAGTGCTAGCCACTGAGCCACCGCACTCACTGCTAGCCACTGAGCCACCGCACTCACTGCTAGCCACTGAGCCACCGCACTCACTGCTAGCCACTGAGCCACCGCACTCACTGCTAGCCACTGAGCCACCGCACTCACTGCTAGCCACTGAGCCACCGCACTCACTGCTAGCCACTGAGCCACCGCACTCACTGCTACCCACTGAGCCACCGCACTCACTGCTAGCCACTGAGCCACCGCACTCACTGCTAGCCACTGAGCCACCGCACTCACTGCTAGCCACTGAGCCACCGCACTCACTGCTAGCCACTGAGCCACCGCACTCACTGCTAGCCACTGAGCCACCGCGCAGTGCTAGCCACTGAGCCACCGCGCAGTGCTAGCCACTGAGCCACCGCGCACTGCTAGCCACTGAGGCACCTGTATACACACAATTCATTTCACCGCACTCCCCTAACTATTAGTAAATAAACTATATATAGATTCTAGACTTCCCGATTCTTTAGAATCGGGCCGCCATCTAGTTAAATTATAAATATTTATACTATTATTATTAGTATTATATTTTTAAATATTTTAATATATTGTATACAATATATAATTCTATATGTGTAATTATAATTATTATATATAATAATTCTTTATATAGCGCCAACATATTCCGCAGCGCTTTACAATACAATGTAAGTAATCACAGTGGAGAAAAAATACAGTACAGTCATTATATACAATACGGTAATCATAGAATGTAGAAAATACAATAAATAAGGCAAAAAATAAAGGTGCCTCTGCTCAAAGGAGCTTAGAATCAGGGTTGCATCATCAATGAGCCAATATGAGCACTTTGCTCAGGCGGCAATGAGTCCCTGCAGACAGGGGGCGGCAGAGCGGTCAGATTACATGCTGCTGTGCTCCTGCAATCCTGTGTGTTGTCAGTGACTGTGTGGAGCAGCTGCGGTCGGGACTGGGGAGGGAGGAGGCTCCTGGCTGCTTTTACTTTCAATACAGCAGCAATTGGCTCTACCTCCTCAGCGTCCGCCCCCTCCAGCTAGAGAGTGTGATGATTGGTCAATCCAGCAGTCATTCTACCTGTGCATCAAGTGGCCCTGTGATCATTGGGACTCAAGGCGCTGTATATGGGGGGCTTTGCTATATGTGGGGGTGCTATATATGGGGCTGGGGTACTGTATATGGGGGTGCTGTATATGGGGGCTCTGCTGTATATGGGGAAGCTCTGCTGTATATGGGGGTGCTGTATATGGGGGCCTCTGCTGTATGTGGGGTGCTATATATGGGGCTGGGGTGCTGTATATGGGGGTGCTGTATATGGGGGAGCTCTGTATATGGGGGGCTCTGCTGTATATGGGGGTGTTGTATATGGGGCAGGGATGCTGTATATGGGGGTGCTCTGATGTATGTGGGGCTGCTGTACATGGGGCTGGGGTGCTGCATATGGGGATTCTGCGCCGTATATAGTGGTGCTGTATATGTGGGTACTGTGCTGTTTATGGGGGTGCTGTACCGTATATTGGGCTTCTGTGCTGTATATGGGAGTACTGTGCAGTTTATGGGGGTGCTGTTCTGTTTATGGGGCAGCTGTGCTGTATATTGGGGTGATGTATATGGGGGTGCTGTGCTGTTTATTGGGGTGCTGTATATGGGGCTCCTGTGCTGTATATGAGCGGTGCTATATATGGGGTGCTGTATTGTACATGGGGGTGCTGTATGGTATATGGAGGGCTATGGGGTGCATTATACTATATGGAGGACTATAGGGGATGCATTATAGTATTTGAAGGACTATGCATGGTGCATTATATTATATGGAGGGCTATGGCGGTGCTTTATAATATTTGTAGGTTTATGGGGTGCATTGTAATATATGGAGGACTATGGGGGTGCATTATAATATATGGAAACTTATGGGGTGCATTGTCTATGGGGGTGCATTATATTATATGGAGGGCTATGGGAGTGTATTATAATATATGGAGCCAATTATACTATATGGAAGTCATTACAATATTTGGAGGGCTCTGTGGGGCAGGATAATACTTGCAGGGCTATGATGGAGCCTTTATACTTTATGGGGGGCTATTTGAGGGCTGTGTTGGGGTCTATTATACAGTGTGAAGAGGTTTAGGGACCATTCTACTCTATGGAGGGCTGTGAGGGGGTCACAGTTGGGGATCATATTGTGCCAGAGTAGTTGGGGGGTACCGTGTGGAGGGTCCTCTGGAGGAATTCACCGTGGGGGGGATCATAGTGTTTGAGGGACACTTTTGGTGGCATCATATTTTATGGGGGCAATGAAAGATCAATTCTCCCGCCGGTTGGTCGGCACTTGTCCTCCTTCCTGCTCCCACATTGGGGGATGTTGGGTGCTGCAGATGGATCGTGGGGTCTGCAGGGAGACATTGGGGGATGATGGGGGCTGCAGATGGATGAACGGGTCTGCAAGGGGATATTTGGGGATGATGGGGCTGCAGAAGGATGATGGGGACATTGGGGGATGATCGGGGCTGCAGAAGGATGATGGGGATATTTGGGGATGATGGGGCTGCAGATGGATGAACGGGTCTGCAGGGGGACATTGGGGGATGATGGGGCTGCAGATGGATGATAGGGATATTGGGAGATGTTGGGGGCTGCAGATGGATGATGGAAGCTGCAGAAGGATAATGGAGGTTACAGGGGGACATTGGGGGATGATGGAGGCTGCAGATGGATGTTGGGGATATTGGGAGATGATGGAGGCTGCAGGGGGATATTGGAAGATGATGGGGGCTTCTGAAGGATGATGTGGGCTGCAGGGGGACATTGGAGGATGATGGAAGCTGCAGGGGGACATTGGGTGATGATGGAGGCTGCAGAAGGATGATGGAGGCTGCAGGGGGACATTGGGGGAAGATGGAGGCTGCAGATGGATGATGGAGGCTGCAGGGGAACATTGGGGGATGATGGAGGCTGCAGATGGATTTTGGGGATATTGGGAGATGATGGGGGCTGCAGATGGATGTTGGGGATATTGGGAGATGATGGGGGCTGCAGATGGATGATGTGGGTTGCAGGGGGACATTGGGGGATTATGGAAGCTGCAGGGGGACATTGGGGGATGATGGAGGTGCAGATGGATGATGGAGGCTGCAGAGGGATATTGGGGGATGATGGAGGCTGCAGATGGATGTTGGGGATATTGGGAGATGATGGGAGCTGCAGATGGATGATGTGGGCTGCAGATGGATGATGGAGGCTGCAGGGGGACATTGGGGATGATGGGGGTTGCAGATGGATGATGGAGGCTGCAGGGGGACATTGGGGATGATGGGGGCTGCAGAAGGATAATGTGGGCTGCAGGGGGACATTGGGGATGATAGGGGCTGCAGAATGGGATGATGTGGGCTGCATGGGATAGGGGCTGCAGATGGATGATGGAGGCTGCAGGGGGACATTGGGGATGATGGGCTCTGCAGATGGATGACACAGTTTGGTTATGCTGGTTCATGATGACAATTACTGTACAGTATGTAATAAATGTTACATATTAATTTTTTTTGTTCATCAATAAATGTGAATTCTTCATGGAGATAAGATGTCTCCTGATAATAAGACATCGCGCTTCTTTGGGGGCAAAAATTCATATAAGACTGTGTCTTATTTTCAGGGAAACAGGGTATTAGCTCCGGACAGCCCCGTGTGGGGGGCTTGTGATTGGCTAAGTGTTTCGGGAGGAGGCGTGGTCTGTTGGGGAAAACGCGCCATTTCTCAGCTTAGTGCATTGGCGGCTTGTTGATGCTCAGACTGCAGTCGTTGTATGTGTGGATGGTGCCGCATGGTGACATGTCTGACTAGTCAGTGCCAGGCAGTGATCACATTGGAGCTGCCCAGAGTTTTGTAGGTGTGTGCCAGAGATAATAGGTGGCAATCAGTGCTGCCCCCTGTGCTATAAGGCTGCAGCCACCATTGTGTGACTGTAGCTTGTGCCAAGCTGCCATTGTCATTAATGATCCTTATTCTGGATTTGTGATTCTTGCATGTGCGTGTGATGATGCTGACATCCTTGTGTTTGGGGTGGGGGGTGCCGTTTTAAGGTTCGCCTCAGGCAGCAGAGAGGCTAGGTTCACACCTGCTTACAATCTACAACGATATAGGGGTTACACAAGGTACAGGGGCTTATTACACTGATGGTCAGGTATCTTGAGGAAATGGGGGATAGAAATAGTTACATGAATGGTCATCAGACAATCTGTGTAGACCTTTTGGGTTTGGTGGAGTTGGAGAAGAGTTATATCAAGAGAGACAGTGAATGTGCTATACACAGTATAAAGAACTTATATTAGGGAGCATAATAGACCGCCTTAAAAAGATGTGTTTTTAGGGAGCGTCTGAAGCTGTACAAGTTGTGTATAGTCCTGATTTCTTGGGGTAGAGCATTCCAGAGGATTGGTGCAGCTCGGGAGAAGTCTTGGAGTTGGGAGTGGGAGGATCGGATTAGTGCAGATGTTAGTTGAAGATCATTTGTAGACTGTAGAGAGCGGGTGGGGAGATAGAGATGAGGGAGGAGATGTAGGGAGGTGCTGCACTGTGAAGAGCTTTGTGGGTGAGATGCCAGAAGAGGGAGAGAGGTTGTAGATTTTGGTTAGGTGAGTGGTGACCACCGGAGAGAGGGACTGGAGTAGGTGTGAGGGAATGGGGTCAGTGGTGCATGTAGTGAGATGAGACGAGTCTGGAGACTTCTTCTTCTGTGACTGGGTCAAATCTGGAAAGTGAGCAGGAGGAGATGTGGGGAAGAATGGGAACGGCAGCATTTGGAGGTTGGAAGCCGATTTCCTGGCGGATGTTGTCTAATTTCTCCATAAAGTAAAGGTACCGTCACACGTAGCAATATCGCCGCCATATCTCTGGCGATTTGACGTGTGTGCGCACGTTCCGGGCACTTTTTTCACATCGCCGTGGAGGTGTCACATGTAGCGATTTCATGTACCATCTCCGGCGATCCCGCGTTCTGGAGATTGCCTGGCGCAGACCGGAAGCAATTTTACATCGCAACTTCGCCGCGTCACACGCCACCACCTCATCAGCGATGTGGGCGTAGAGTGTCAGCGAGGCGAGAAGACAGGCGTGTCAGAGTGTAGTACACCGCACCTATACCACTCCGATTGGCCAACACAACTACGCTGCCATTGGTCAGCCTTGTGAGGAAGTCTGCCCACCACATGGTCACCACATGGTTTTAAATATCTGGGAATTTATATAACATCTATGCACAAACTAGTCAAGTCGAATGTTGACCTCATAGCTAAAGATATCGGAGTGGAACTAGATAGGATTGCCTCGGTGGGTCTCTCCTGGATCGCCAGGATCCAACTAGTTAAAATGCTTATCCTCCCTAAACTAATTTACCTGTTCAGGTGCTTGCCCCTCACCTTCCCGCGAACATGTTTGACCAGACTCCAGCGTATTATCAACAAATTCATATGGGGTGGGAAACCTCACCGAGTAGCTCATAGGATCATGATTTTACCCTATAAAAAAGGGGGCTTGGGTGTTCCTGATGTCCTCACTTACCACAGGGCGGCCATCATGGAACCAGCGCAATTATGGTGGTCGGGAGACACAACTTCATTGGGCTGGTTACAAATAGAGGTCTGTGGGGCCCCCGCTAAGTCCCTTAGGCTTCTACTGGAAGCAGGGCTATTGAGCCCTCAGACGAGCGGTGATAAGCTTTCCACCATGAATGCTTTGCTGGGGTTGTGGCACCACTTAGGTCGAACTCATCTCCAATTTCTATTTGGATACATTTCTCTCAAAGCATTGGAGATCCTGATTCCAGACTTATCTCTAGAATGCTGGAGGGCAGGAGGGGCTCTCATCCTAGACGACCTTTTTGAACCAGATGGGGTAAGGCCTTTCCATGATATAGCATATAAATTTGGACTATCTAACAAATTATTTTACCAATATTTACGAGTCCGCCACTTAATAAACAGATGTAAATTGCCCACAATCGACCTGGCCCGTGCTAACACCCACCTGCAAAGATATTTCAAATCATCTTCTAACCAGCACGGAGTCTCCATAGTCTATCAGGCTCTCATATCCCCTACTGGAGACACTAAACTTCCCTATATGGAAACCTGGGAGAGGAGATTGGGATTCATAACATCTTTGGAGACATGGCATGCCGCTGCCTCGCACACCTCTAAATATACGTCTTGTTTAAAACATCAGGAATGACTTCCGGATCCGGCGCCGCCATGACTAGCCGCGTCTGACACAGCTCCGGGACCCGCCGCAGCAATCCGGCCCCATCCAAGCGCTCTCTGCACGCCCGATTCTCCCCAGACATCCGACTAGCAACGGAGAGGCGGGACATCCTCCTGAGGCAGTGATGGACCGGTATGTGAGGCGGACGGGAGGTAGCGGTCGGTCTCACCCGCAGCATGAGGCCGCGGAAGATGGCGCCCAGAGCGCGGACTCGGTGGATGAGCGGGAATGCAGTCCCGACCGGGAGGTAAACGACACATCAGGGCACACTGCTAAGGGGAGACAACATGAGGTGCTGGGTGGCTGCGGGCAGAAGGACAAAACAGAACAAGTCAGTGTGAGACAGCTGGGCACTCCGGAGGACAAGTTACAGGGTCAGGCAGAGACAATGCTGGAGGACAAAGAGCAGGAGACACACATGAGAAAGAGGCAAGAGGTGCAGATACAACCAATAGATTATAAAATACTGGCCAAAGAACTGGCCACACATATGGCTGACGAGTTCAAAACAGTAATAGCTGAAATGGTGGCTGCATCCACTATAGAGCTCAAGAGAAAAGTAGAAGCTCATGACCAGAGATTAAAAGAGACGGAATCTAGAATCGGTTTAGCCGAAGACAGAATACTAGAGCTAGAAGATCAAGTAGAGACGCTGCAAAAACGCTCTGAATATGCTTTCTCAAAATTGGAAGATTTAGAGAACAGGTCACGACGGAGTAATCTCAAAATAGTGGGCCTGCCTGAATCTATCCCAGCAGACCAGCTTGTGGAGATTTTTGAAGTAGATCTCCCCAAAGCACTGGGCCTACAACATAGATGTAAAACAGAACGTACCCATAGACTTGGGCCACCCAAAGACAATATGAATACTACAGCAGCTGCCTCAAGTAACCCTCCCCTCTCTGGAATTTCTAACAATAAGCCACGACACTCTATTGCAAAATTCCTAAACCACAGAGACAAAGAAGAAATACTCAGGGCTTATAAGGCCAGAAAACTTCCTCTGTCACTGCATGGCCAAAGAGTGTTAGTATTTGCGGATTACTCGCCAGAAGTGTCCCGCCGAAGAAGAGCTTTCAGCGAGGCTTGTTCCATACTGCACAAGAAAAATGTACGCTTTCAGTTGAATTTCCCTGCCACCCTGAGGTTCAGGTCCAGAGAAGGGATTCTATTGACATTTACTGACCCGAAAGAGGCGATGACCGAGATTTCAGATAACTCTCGCTCACCAAGAGACCGAACACCTCCAAAAGCGAGCGCAGACAAAACAGCATCAACAATACCAAATCCGGAGAGGGAACCAGAGAGAGACCGAGATGCGGTGCGAGCATACAGACTACGTTCAAATACCGGGAGCGAGGGCCCATCATCCAGAAGCGGAACTCCCAGGCAACAACGACAGTCAGGACCCCATTGGCAAAAAAAGAAGTAACGTTGAAGCAACTATCAGAGAGTACGAACATGTTGGTTTCTGTGAATGAGGAGGTGGGGTGAAGAGGAGAAGTCTTGCAAGTTCACTAGACAAACTGCAGCACCTTGGTAACACACCGCCCCCCTCCCTACATGTTATTACCCCAGATGTCTGGCTGAGACGTCGACCTCCGCCCCCACTATCTCCGCGTGGGAGTTCCAAGTGACCCCTGCTCTCGCCCTGCTCCCCCCTTTTTTCTTCATCTTTGCCCCTTCCCCCCCTCTCTCCCCTTTTTTTTTTTTTTTTTTTTTTTTTTTTCTTCCTCTCTTCTCTCCCCTCTTCCATTCTCTCTCTACAGGACTCTCGAGGCTAACACGGAGATGAAGGAGACGGGAGAGAGAGAGGTTGAACCGTCATCTATGCAATTGAGGACAAACTTTGATTCTCATCAGGTTCACCCTTGAGATAAACTTTATTGACTCTTCTATTACCCATAAGTTGATGACGGGGTGGGGGAGGGGGAGGAGGGTGTGCCGGTCATCATTGATGATAGAACCACGGCACATGGCCGTTTGAGAATTTACTACTGTTACTTTATCTACAATCGTACTAATTATATATTTTGATATGGATCCGGGGGGCTGGAGGGAGTGGGGATGGATGGAGGGGATCGGAAGGGGAGGAGGAGAGGGAAATACAACAAAACGCTAAGGGCGCATAGAAAAACAAGAATTTAATACTAGCAATTAGACGGTTGCTGTGGCGGGACATGATGTTAGATATATGGGCTGTATTGGAGGGAAGAAGAGAAGTCTTTCACTAGGACAGCAAAGGAGAAGAGATGACAATAATTTCAGGGGGGAAACGTTGGGGTGGGAGAGGGCACCTAGAGACATACTTAGCAGAGCAAAAATGTATCAATGTATTACCTGGACCTCAATAATATTTCCCTGGCTACGGTTGTGGGGAAAGATGCATAGATGGCGTTTGAAACACCACTTGACAGAAATATCGCAGGAGAAGAGACGTGATGGTTAGGTGGGTCTCCTGGAACGTAAAGGGTATGCGCTCCCCAGCAAAGCGCATGATGATTTTGCGTCATCTTAAAAGACTCCGTACGGATGTTGCTTTGTTACAGGAGACCCACCTGATGTCAGAAGACTTTTTTAGACTTAAAAAGTTGTGGGTGGGAGAGGTCTATGGATCTGGAGCGGTCGAAAGGAAAGCAGGAGTCATAATCTTGATCCATAGATCTTTATCGCACAGGGTTTTGTCCATGCAAGTAGATGATGCGGGTAGGATGATTCAAATGAACATCCAAATTCAGACAGACGTCTTCTCAGTATATAATATATATGCTCCTAACACGAATCAAAAACCTTTTTGCCAGGACTTGCAGACTAGGCTATTGACAGACAAGGGACACAATAGAATAGTAGGGGGCGACTTCAACATGGTACTAGATGCAGAGGAGGATAGGAGACACTCAACGACCCCGAGAAGGGACCCCCAGACACCAACGAGACCACAAACTGACAACTTTCTAGACACTCTCTTCACAGCTGTAAACATGACTGATGTATGGAGAACAATGCACCCCCTTGACAGAGAGTTCACCCACTTCTCCCACCCCCGCGGGTCTTGGTCTAGAATAGACATGTTCTTCACATCTCTAAATATATTACAGAGAACAACTGAAATAAAAATTGAAGATATGGTAATATCGGACCATAGCCCGCTGGTGTTGGAGTCCAAAGACATATATGAGAAAGGCACGGATTATCTGTGGAGGTTCCCAGACACGTACACAAAAGATGAAAATTTCGTTTCCCTCCTCAGAGAATGGTGGTCGGCTTTTTCAAGGGATAATGAAATACATCGCTCAGACTCGTGTTTGTTCTGGGAAACAGCGAAAGCGGTGTTGAGAGGCCAGATAATGGCATACAGCATGGGGATAAAGAAAAAAATAAAGGAGCAGTTTATAGCAGCTAGCCTAGAGGTGAGAAAGGCCTACTCTCAATATAAAAACACGATGGCTGACCCCGACAAAGAAATTTGGCAACGGGCAAAGGACAAATTTGATGTGTGGGCAAAACGCAGGGAAGATATATATAAAAGTAGAATGGAACTTAATCTCCATAAATTTGGCGACAAAGCAGGCCGACTGCTAGCACGATTGTCACGTGGTAAACAACTCTCTCCCCCAATCCAAACTATAATTGATAAACGAGGCAACACCTGGACCAACCCTAAAGACATCAGCCAGACATTAGGAAAATTTTATGCATCTCTATACTCGGAAACCGACTCGGCCACACCCATTCAACCTGACTTGCTACAATTGGTGAATTTGCCGAGTGTGACGGAAGAGGACAAACAATTTCTAAACGGTCCTATTACGGTGGAAGAGATAGAGAATGCTATACGAAATATAGACCCAGGTAAAGCACCTGGACCAGATGGCTACAATGGTGCATTTTTTAAGGCCCTTAAGGAACAGGTTTCCCCGATTTTGTGCAACCTATTTAATGACATACTTCAAGGAACCCCTATCCCAGATAGAATGAATGTGGCCCATATAAAACTCATCCCTAAACCAGGAAAACCACTAACAGATCCAGCCAGTTTTAGACCAATATCCCTGATAAATCAAGACCTAAAACTTCTCTCTAAAATAATGGCAGATCGACTAGCGACAATCATGCCTAGACTGATACCTCCACATCAAGCAGGGTTTATTAAAGGGAGATCAACTGCTACTAATATTAGGAGAACGATGCTCCTGTTAGACATCATGGGAAAAAGAGTGGGAACGGAGAGGGGAGACCCAGCCGTGATCACCTTGGATGCAGAAAAAGCGTTTGACAATGTAAGGTGGTCATGGCTGGGTAGGGTCTTAGACGCAACGGGAATAATGGGACCATTCAGACAATACCTCCGATCTTTATATAGTAACCCAAAAGCATGTATCAGTACGCCTGGTTATCTGTCGGACTCTTTCTCCTTGCAGAAGGGGACGAGACAGGGATGTCCATTATCACCCCTGTTATTCAATCTAGCCATAGAACCTCTTGCTCTATATTTGGAGCAGAGCTCCATTTATGAGGGATTTAGAGTGGGAACTAAAGAAGTCAAACTATCACTTTTTGCGGACGACATTGTTATATATTTGCAAAACCCAGAAAGAGATCTCTCACACATTCTTGAAACCATCGACACCTTAGGTAAACAATCAGGCTTCCGACTAAATAAGGAAAAATGTGAGGTACTGTTCATCAACTCTAAGAGCAAACTTTCTCAACACTTACAATTCTGCGGTATCCCAATTGCTAAAGATAGCATTAAATACTTGGGGATCCACTTAGCTAGAAATCCTACTCAAACTTACAAACTGAACTTTACCCCACTTCTCTTAAAAATTGAAAAAGAACTAGCGGGTTGGGCTAATTTGCCACTTTCTTTGATGGGGAGATGCCATCTTCTCAAGATGATTAGCTTCGCTAGATTATTGTATCCGCTTCAGAACATCCCCATGCTGTTAAAACATTCCGATTTAACCAGACTGAATAAAGCCTTCTCAAAATTCCTATGGAGGGGGAGGAGACCTAGACTGGCTTTTGGTGTACTGATGCAACCGAAACTAGAAGGGGGCCTTCAGCTCCCAGATATTCGTGGCTATAACTTGGCGTGTATCCTGCGCAATGTCCTGGATTGGATCAGAGGCACTGGCAGACACTCAGACACAGCCTTAGAGGGAGAGTTTGCTAGTCCCTGGGAACTGTCAGCTGTGTTACATACACCATTGTCTCAGCTGCCCAAAATTCTCAAAAACACAATTATATTTAGAGACACGATAGCAACATGGAAGGGGGTGAGGAAAAAACTTAATTTGTCCTGGAAAATTTCTAATTCACTTAATCCCTGGAGGTGCCCGGCCTTCCCGCTAGGTCGCGAGAACCGACTGTTCGTGGCGTGGAGGGAGAAAGGTATCAAAACACTGGGAGATCTAATGATCCCAAGAGAAAAACGATGGATGACTGAGAGTGAAGTCCTCCATACGTACAATCTCCCTCAGTCTCAGGCCATGCAGTATCGCCAGATCCACCATTATCTACTCTCACAATTGAATGATTTAACAAGAGAGGTAAGCGATAGTCCATGGTCCAAATTGCTGGCTATAAATGAAGAAGATATATCCATAACCTCTCTCTACGCTGACTTGCGGACGGTCTTGCGACCAGCAAAGAAGGTTACCCTATTCACAAAATGGAAAAAACACATGAAAGACCCTGACCTCGTACAAAAAATACTAGAGGGCTGGGGGACATGTAGACGCTTTATACATAATGAACGTTGGAAAGACTCTCAATTTAGGATTATTCATGGCACAATTTTGGCGTTTAATGTGCCCCTGACAGCAGGTGATAGGGAAAGGTGGATAAACTGCCCTAAATGCAAAGCATACATGACAGATTTAGAACATGGACTCTGGTCCTGCCCGGCTTCTCAAACATTCTGGAAATCAGTTGAGCAATGGGCGAGAGGCATATGTGAAGGATTAGAAAAATTAAATCCAATGTTATGGCTTTTCCACTATCATGATAGTTCGACAGGCAAGAAACACCCACATATATTATTTCACTATATTTCAATAATTGCAAAGAGACTACTGCTACAGTTCTGGTTGAACGATAAGCCTCCTGATCTGTCACAGCTCAAACATACATTAAGAAAAGCACTTATCATCGAATCTTTAGACGCCACATGCAACCCTAGTAAACTAACAGCGAAATTTTTCAATAAGTGGAGAAATTTTATTGAACAGGAATTCACTGATGAAGAAATAAGAACTCTTATGGTATCACATAGATCTTCAACATGGTATGCTAATGAGGACTTAGGAAATACATTGGGTAGACTCAAATATGTTTGCTAGTCGTGAACTATATTGCGAAATTTATAACAAAACCACATAAACACAATGCCTGCGATGATGTACTCTGGTAAGGGAAAAGGGTGGGATTAGGGGATACTAGTTATTTTTTTTTTTTTCTAAACTATTATTATAAGAATATTATTGATAACGAAACAATGTGTCACAATATGTTATGCCTTTTTTCTGTTGTTATCATTTGGTGCTTACTGTTATTCTTATGGCATATTTGTCAGTGCACATTTATATATAATGTACAATAAAAAAGATGGTTCAAAAAAAAAACCATCAGGAACAGGCAAAAAAACTACAACTAAATTGGTACCTGACCCCCCTGAAAATACACAAGTTTCAACCATCTAAATCCAAACAATGCTGGAAGGGTTGTATAGAGGAAGGTACGATGGAGCATATGTGGTGGCACTGTCCAGGAGTGCGGAAATTCTGGAGGATAACAGAACGCATTCTAAGTGAGGTTACGGGACTGCCCATCACATTAGACGCTCCTTTGGCCCTCCTGGGTATAGATATAGACAAATTCCCTCCTCTCCTTAAGCCTATCATTACTAATATCTTAGCAGCTGCTAGGTTATGCGTGGCAAGACACTGGAGGGATAAGTCCACCCCATCTAAAGATGAACTAGTAGCTCTCATTAATTTACATATGCAACATGAAACCATATTATCACATGAAAACGATGTTAAAACAAAAAAATTATGCTGGTGGGACCCATGGGCTTTGTCGCAATATATGCTTGCGCCCCAATAATAGGGACCTTGACTCAATTGTAATCTGTTGACTTCTCTTATACGGAAATTGATTGACATTGCCGACCTAACCTGTTTTTATAACAATCTTAATCCTCCCATCCCTTTCCCTTCCTTTACTCTTATTCCTTAAATTCCAATTTATTTACTTTCCTACACATTTTATGTTTTACTTTGTGATCTGTATTGTATTGTCTGTACTTCATTATACTCTGTATTGTTCCCTTCTTTATAAATCAATAAAAACCAAATGTGACGCATCTGCCCTTTATACTATCTCGCTACTCCACGCTCCTGTCATGTGTTGCAGGTTCCAAAAGACACTTTGACTTTGCAAAACTGCCACACAGGACGTCTCGTCTGTAGCACTGTGGAGTACAGCATGAATGGCTATGTGTGCGTCTGTTGTCTGCGTAGGTAAGCTGAAAACTACACTCTGGACATATCTGTATGGATTGTGTGTGGTCCTGGCTGAACTATGTGTGTGCAGACGTGTGTGTGTGGCAACAGATGACTACCTCCATCCTCAACAAACACAATACAAATGTGCCTGTGTGTTGACACATACCCACAGGGCCATTGAAGTAGGAGCAGTATGCGTCTCTGCTGCTCCTGGCATCCTGTGGACTTCGGCCCTGGCTCAGCGGCTGGAGTGGCGCCGCACCATGGTCGGTTGCACGCCACGCCCGGGGACAGACTTCCCCTGTTGTGGAGTCCACTGAATCCACATAACTTGCCGGCGTGTATGATGCAGTATCCCTACGACGCAGGAAGTTATGCAGCACACAGCAGGCCAGCACTACTGTATCAATAGATTCCAGTTTCATATTCAGGCGTATGAAAGATGCAGAATCTATTGGCCATGATCCCGAACGCATTTTCAAGCACACGGCGGGCCCGGGATAGCCGGTAATTGAAAATGTGCTGCTCAGAAGTAACCGTCCTCTGGGGATGTGGATGTAGTAGGTGAGCATGAAGTGGGAGGGCTTCATCCCCCACAAATGCAAAGTTTAGCTGACCGGTTGTGTCATCATTTGAGGGCAAGTTGAGAGCACCTATCCTCAGCTGTTGCCCAAAGGAGCTGTGCCCAAACACCACCCCCATCTGAGACACGGCCGTTCATGCCAACATCCACGTAGAGGAACTCATAGTGAGCATCCACAAGGGCCATGAGGATCACACTAAATACCCTTTATAGTTGAAAAAAAAAGACCCGCTGTTGGGGGGTTGAGTGATCCTCACGTGCTTACCATCCAATGCCCCACCGCAGTTTGGAAATTGCCAGCGATCAGCAAAACCACTGGCAACATCCATCCAGCGGGGGTTGTTGGGAAGCGCAAAAATGCTGGCACCAGGCACCTCAGGATGGCCTCACACGTCTCAGGTAAGAGGCGGCTCAGCAGTGGCCGCAACACAGCTGCAGAGTATTGCAGGTCCGTCATCGAGCGACCTGTTGCCAGGAACCTCAAAGTTACAGCAAACCAGGTGGCACAGCTGTACTCATCACAGTATCCTCACGGGCTATCCATGGCCGAATGCCCTCCAATAGGAACTTGAATGAGTCCTCGGACATACGGAGATAGTTCCTGAAGTCATGCGGACTCCTGTCCTCCAGCTGATGGACCAGGCGCATGTGGCTCAGGTTGTCTCTTTGCAAAAGCCACTCCCGAGACCACACACCGCATGGTCTACGAGCCTGCAATCTCTCAGCTCTCTCCTCCAGCCACATGTCCTCATCCACCAAGGCAAGAGCCACGAGAAGCCTCTCTTCAGTGTCCATGATGAGCAGATGAACCAACCCCTGGGGAAATGTAGAAAAAATAAAGGTAAGTCATAACTGACATGCCACAACTCCTCAAAACCATACAATATTGACTTGCCTACATACATACATCCTACACATACAAGGATCAAAAACAAGGTTCCTAAGTAGTGGCCAGCCCCCTCTGAAACAGCCAACATTCACACAGCATACAATAACATCGTTAGCCCAACAGAAACACACAAACAATATGGTGACAAACAATACAATCCACATTAACTACCTGACCATACCAAAATAACATTGTCAATAACACCACAAACATATTGTAGACCATCATGTGTCGAAATGACCTTACTACATTCATCATACTACAAATTATGGCCCATACGTGTACAGTTGTAGGACACCACACCCAAATCCATAATGGCACCACATTCAACATGCATGGTGTATAAACAGATATATGTCAAGGCAACGTTACACACTGCAAGAGTCACCATAACCAAACTACATCCCCGTTCATTGTGATACACTGGTTAATGGCCCTTACACATGCACAATAGTGCTAACACCGTCAAGGTGGCGCATCAACACTACACATTCATTTTGTGTGGCCAAGTCTGGATACATTCATCATGAGTGTATATGTTGGCCAGACAACATCATTGACACTACTACTGTACACATTACACAATATAAATCACAACATCTGAGCACAATGAGTAGGGGACATGCAGCATTGTGTAACCAGGCATACACTTGTTTTGAACACATAATATCTGGAGTCTGGCCTGTACACACCTGGAGGTGTATTTGTGCTGGACTAGACAGTATACTTGTATGTTAAATTATAAGGCTCACAACAAAACACACTCCAGCATCGTAGAAAGGACGTTTGAAGAGCGCTACTTACCCAATGACTCTGGCCAGCCAGCCTGAGCACGCACTGGCGTGACTTCTTTTTATATGCTACGCAGCCAAACACAGCGCACTGGCGTCATCAAATACACACACCCGCCTCGGCGTAGACACGCCCGAGCCATATGATTTGCTGCAGGTGCGTTTTGATTGGTTGCTGGTCCATTTAAAAAGGGCAGTGTTGAAAGCACTTGTGTGTTGCAAAGTCATATGCAACATGGAGGTAGCGTCTCTACAAGCACACTCTGCTGGTCAGACGGTAGGTATAGCGCTGTCCATGCCTTCATCAACTCTACATGTCTGTGTATTTGGCTCCAACCACCACCTACTGGCCCATATGAATTGTTTTATACAATAATGTCTATGTAGCGGTACATGGATGTTGTTTGTCAGGTTTATGTAGCCATGTTCTGGACGTCAATGTTATGTGTCACACATCATGTGGTGCAACACCTTTCATCTGCTCAATCTACTGTGGTGCGCTTTTTCTACATAATGCTGCAAAGAACGCCAAAACCTGTACTGTTGGCATACAACAAACAAGACTGCCATACAACTGTTGTGCTGTTGAGACACAGTGCCTTTGCTAATACATGTATACCTACCCAACCGTATGTAGAATAGTCCTTCTTCTAGCCATTCATCAGACTACATGTGGTAGTAGTTTTTCTGCAGGTTAGCCTAGGTATTCACATTTTACAATGTCAGGCTTCATTGCAATGTTCGGCCCTAATTATGTCATATTACTGACCGGGTGTGATTATGTGCCCATTAATATGGGGACATTATGTGAATATAGATACAGTGTTGGCCAAAAGTCTTGACACCCCTGCAATTCTGTCAGATAATCCTCAGTTTCTTCCTGAAAATTATTGCAATCACAAATTCTTTGCTATTATTATCTTCATTTAATTTGTCTTCAATGAAAAAAAACAAAAAGAATTGTCCTGAAGCCAAATTGAATCTAATTCCACCAAACATAAAAAAGGGGGTGGACAAAAGTATTGGCACTGTTAGAAAAATCATGTGATGCTTCTCTAATTTGTGTAATTAACAGCACCTGTAACTTACCTGTGGCATCTAACAGGTGTTGGCAATAACTAAATCACACTTGCAGCCAATTGACATGGATTAAAGTTGACTCAACCTCTGTCCTGTGTCCTTGTGTGTACCACATTGAGCATGGAGAAAAGAAAGAAGACCAAAGAACTGTCTGAGGACTTGAGAAACCAAATTGTGAGGAAGCATCAGCAATCTCAAGGCTACAAGTCCATCTCCAAAGACCTGAATGTTCCTGTGTCTACCGTGCGCAGTGTCATCAAGAAGTGTAAAGCCCATGGCACTGTGGCTAACCTCCCTAGATGTGGACGGAAAAGAAAAATTGACGAGAGATTTCAACGCAAGATTGTGCGGATGGTGGATAAAGAACCTCGACTAACATCCAAACAAGTTCAAGCTGCCCTGCAGTTCGAGGGTACAACAGTGTCAACCCGTACTATCCGTCGGCATCTGAATGAAAAGGGACTGTATGGTAGGAGACCCAGGAAGACCCCACTTCTTACCCCGAGACATAAAAAAGCCAGGCTGGGAATTCCGGTTTCCGGCGCCTCCATGTGCGGTCGCATCTGAGCCCCGCTCCGCAACCCGCCTCGGTAATCCGCCGTCATCCACAGTATAGCGATCTCCAACGCTGCTCCCCAGCACAGGCACGGAGAAGAGGAGACCGCAGCGGTCACGGAGTGTCCCGAGATGTCCACAATGGACAAGTATGTAACGAGGGGGGGCAAGGAGGGAGACAGAGGCGGGAAGCCGGGAGGCGACCAGGAAAATGGCGCCCATAATAAACATAGCGCTCAGCGCATACAGAGAGCGCTGCTGGAGGAAGGTGTGCGATCAGCAGCCGGTCATGGCGAGACAGAGGATGTGGATGAAGAGGCAGTAGGTTCGGGTGATACAGCCAGGGAAGGAGATAAAGAAAGAGGGCAGGAAAAGCCTACAGAACACGCAATACTGACACCCGAGGTCACTGCTGTGTTACATCAGCCCCAGCTGCATCTACACACACAAGCTGCAGCAGGCTCAAGAGAGAAACCACAGGCAATGAGTGGAGAGGATATTATGGGAGGCAGCCGGGGTGTACAGCCTATAGACTACAAAAGGCTGGCAAAAGAAATGGCCATCTATCTAGCTGAGGAATTTAAACAAACAGTGACTGCATTGGTGGCAACATCAACTAAAGATTTGACTGGGAAAGTAGAGACTCATGAACAACGGCTTCTAGAAGCGGAAACAAGAATAGGGGCCGCGGAAGATAGGATCCAGGAACTTGAAGATCAGATACTGTCTCTGCAACAGCATTCGGCATATACCCATAATAAACTAGAGGACATTGAGAATAGATCAAGAAGGAGCAACTTAAAAATTGTAGGTCTGCCGGAATCAATACCAGTGTTCCAGCTAGACGAAATTTTTGAGGTCGATTTATATAAGGCCCTGGGTCTAACTCACAGGTGTAAGACAGAACGCGCCCATAGGATTGGCCCTCCTAGAGAGATGCAGGAGAGGATGACAAATTCGAAACAATCTTCCACGGCACCAGCTTCCAGAGAACTCAATAAACCCAGACACGCCATAGTGAAATTCCTCAACCACCGGGATAAAGAAGAGATTCTGCGGGCGTACAAGGCGAAAAAGCTTCCTCTAGTATTGCATGGACATAAAGTATCAGTATTTGCGGACTATTCAGTGGAGGTCACACGCCGTAGAAGGGCATTCAGTGAAGCGTGCTCATTGCTCTACAGGAAAAATATTCGCTTTCAACTAAATTTTCCAGCGACACTTAAATTTAGATCCAAAGAGGGAGCTTTACTGTCCTTCTCAGATCCAGAAGAAGCTATGACTGTCATTAGAGATACTACGATATCATCTAGAAGGAACGTGACACCGCCTTGCTCTAGAAATGAGACACCAGCTCATCCTAATCCAGATCTGGAATCAGAGTCCGAGCCGGATAGAGAATCATTGAGTTCCTATAGACTCAGATCACAATCCCAAATTGGAGAGGGGACGCCGAAGAAAACAATGCCGGGAACCCATAGACAACAGAGGCAGACGGGAGCGAGATGGCAAAGGAGAAAGTGAGGAATATTGGAATGAAGCTGATTGAATTCCACATTACCTGGACTTGACGGATCTTGATCCTGACGGAAAAAAGAGTGAAGAAGGACTACATGTTGGTTATCGCTGGTGGCTTCGTTGTCTTTTGTCTCCCCCCCCCCCTTCTCTCCTTTTTAATTTAAAATTATATATTTTTTTTTTTATTTTTTTTTTTTTTTTTTTATGTCTTTTTTGCTTCTTTTCCCTGCACCGAGACTGGTAAATTCTTGCCATATGGCTGATATTAAGCAAGAGTAACTATTGCTAAGGAGGGAGGGAAGCGGGGGTCTATGGTGACCAAAAAGAGACTCACCATAGTGGTCAACTTTAAGAGCTGATTTGCAATAGTGGGATATTTAAATGATTGTTATACTGAGTTATGGCGTTGGAGATATAATAGATTCTTGCTTAACTATATTCTATATGTGGGGCGGAGAGCCGAGGCGGGATGGGGCTATTTTTGCTGAAGGCACTTGAGGGAAGAAGAGAAGTCGCATAATTTGCAGGAGTAGAGCTATTGGAGTATTAAGGGGGGGGGAAGGGAGGGTGGAAAGGGGGAGAAAACAAGTAAAAATGGATATTATCCTTGTAATTAAGTTTCTAGGACATTGTGTTATCTTTGTTAGACGTCTACAAGTGTTGATCAAAACAGACCACATCGTTTGTATCTGGATATATATGAGGAAAAAAAAATTTGAGACCCCTCAGGGGGAGGCTTCTGATGGTTAGGTGGGTCTCCTGGAATGTTAAGGGTCTGCGCTCCCCGGCAAAGCATATGATGGTGTTACGCCATCTTAAGAGGTTACATACAGATATAGCTTTGCTCCAGGAGACCCACCTGGCTGCGGAAGATTTCTTTCGCCTTAAAAAATTATGGGTGGGTGAAGTTTATGGATCAGGTGCGGTAGAGAGGAAAGCGGGGGTATTGATTCTGATCCACAAATCACTGGCGCATACGATCTTATCTACCTCCGCTGATGAAGAGGGCAGAATACTCCACATAACTATACAAATCCATAATGACACGTATACTGTATACAAAATATATGCCCCGAATGAAAAACAGAAACCCTTTTTCCAACAATTACAAAATAGGATAATTTTAGACAATGGAAGCAATACAATAATGGGCGGAGATTTCAACACAGTTATGAGATTAGAAGAGGATAGACGCCCTGTACTACATTCACAACCGAGAAGACAAGGGGGGAGAGGCACAGAAAATGAGAGTGTTTTAGAATCCCTGGTGAAGACAGCTGAATTGACTGATGCATGGAGAACAGTGAATCCACTTGGCAGGGAGTTTACACATTTTTCGCACCCCCACGGGTCGTGGTCCAGATTAGACATGTTCTTCGTGTCGTCTAGATTACTTCAGCAGATGACGGAAGTCAAAATTGAGGATATGCTGATCTCGGATCATAGCCCGCTGGTGCTGGAAACCAGAGATACATTTGAAAAGGGCTCAGATTATCTGTGGAGATTCCCGGATACGTTTGTGAGGGAAGAAAATTTCCTGAAATTACTTGGAGAATGGTGGTCGCACTTCGCTATTGACAATATGGAGCATAGATCAGACCTGGGTTTGTACTGGGAGACAGCAAAGACGGTCATGAGGGGACACATCATGGCCTATAGTATGAGGATCAAACGACAGATTAAAGAAACGTTTGTTAAAACCAGTATAAGGGTGAGGGAAGCATATCTGAAATACCAATCCACAATGGCAGATCCCGACAGAGAGACATGGTTGTTAGCAAAGAAAGATTTTGATATCTGGGCGGGAAAAAGGGAAGACATATTTAAAAACAGACTAGAACTGGAACTCCATAAATATGGAGACAAAGCAGGACGCCTGCTGGCGCGATTAGCAAAAGGCAGAAACAATTCCTCCCCTATCCAAGCAATAAGGGATCAGCATGGTAACATCTGGAATGACCCCAAGAAAATTTCCCAAGTGCTAGGCAAATTTTATGCATCCCTTTACGCGGAAACGAACACGGAGAACCCAGAAGGCCTTGCCTGGTTAAACAAAATTGAAATGCCAACCATTTCTCAGGAAGACATTCAGTTTCTTAATGGCCCAATCTCCATTGACGAGATTGAGATGGCTATAAAAAACTTAAACACGGGCAAGGCCCCTGGGCCGGATGGGTATAACGGTGCTTTTTACAAAGCATTAAGGGAACAGATTTCACTGGTACTCTGTGATCTATACAATGGGATACTACAGGGGGCTCCCATACTGGAGAGAACGAATCTGGCCTACATAAAATTAATTCCTAAAACGGGAAAGGCGCCCACTGATCCAGCGAGTTACAGACCGATTTCTTTAATAAATCAGGATCTGAAGCTCCTTTCCAAAATATTGGCTGATAGACTAGCAATGATCCTACCTAAATTATTACCCATACATCAAGCAGGCTTTGTAAAGGGAAGATCGACTACCACAAACATACGAAAAACGATGCTTATGATGGATATCATGGGGAAAAAAGCAAGAGGAGAGGGGGGAAACCCAGCCATGATCACTCTGGACGCCGAGAAAGCATTCGACAATGTCAAGTGGTCATGGCTGGGTAGAGTGCTAGACTCTATAGGGTTGGAGGGTCCCTTCCGGCAATATATTTGTGCCCTTTACAACAGGCCTAAGGCTTGTATAAGCACACCTGGCTTCCTGTCTGATTCCTTCTTTCTTCAGAAGGGAACACGACAGGGGTGCCCACTATCACCCCTTTTCAATTTAGCCATAGAACCTCTGGCCCTATACCTGGAACGTCATAATGTGTATGAAGGATTCAGAGTGGAGAGAACGAGATTAAGCTCTCGCTTTTTGCTGATGATGTAATCTTATATGTCCAAAATCCAGAAAGAGACCTTCCGGTTATATTGTCAGAAATAGAGGCGTGGGGTAGATACTCGGGATTTTCTCTCAATAAAAACAAATGTGAAATCCTGTTTATGGATCCGGGAGAGGGCTCACGGAAAGGGAAATATTTTTGTGGCCTGCCAATAGCAAAAGACAGTATAAAATATTTAGGGATACATTTAGCTAGAACTAGTGGACTGACGTATAGACTTAATTTTTCGCCAATTATAGTTAAGATTGAACAGGAACTGGCGAGATGGGAGGGCTGCCACTCTCTCTGATGGGACGCTGTCATTTACTCAAAATGGTCAGTTTTGCAAGATTGCTTTATCCTCTTCAGACTGTCCCAATGTTGTTAAAACATGTCGATATAACGAGGCTTAATAAGGCTTTTACCAGATTTTTGTGGGGGGGCAAGAAACCCAGGTTGGCCTTTAGAGCCCTGATTCAACCCAAACAGGAAGGAGGCTTACAACTCCCAGACATCAGGGGATACAATCTTAGCATGCATTTTACGAAATGTACTAGACTGGATTAAAGGCACAAACAAATTTTCAGATATAAAACTGGAGGGAGGATGGGCCAGGCCCTGGGACTTGTCCGCCTTATTACACTCCCCATTACCTTGTCTTCCTGACAATTTGAAAAATACAGTAATATACAGGGATACTATTACAACGTGGAAAGAGGTTAGGAAGAGGTTAGCTTAAATTATCGTGGAAGATCTCTAGACGACTTAACCCATGGAGGTGCCCGGCTTTCCCGCTGGGAAGAGAAAACTCCCTGTTTAAGATTTGGAAAGATAAAGGTGTCCATATATTAGAGGACCTCATGAATTTCGAGGGAAAAAAGATGGTTGACTGAGAGGGAGGTATTATCTACTTACGATCTGCCCCAGTTCCATGGCATACAGTTTCGCCAGTTGAATCACCACCTCCTTTCCCAACTGCGGGACCTTTCCGGAGAAATTGATAATAAATTGTGGTCTGAGTTACTAGACATACCGGAATGCGATGTGTCGATTACCTCATTGTACGCCAAGTTACAGCAAGTTCTAAGACCGCAGAGGAGAGGGAGGTTCTTTGGTAGCTGGCGTAAACATATAAATGACCCACAACTCCCTCAGAAAATTCTGGAAGGGTGGGGACTTGTTAGACGCTATATAATAAATGAGAGATGGAGAGATTCTCAATTTAGAATCATTCACGGCACTATTAGGGGTTTTAATATACCTCCTTCTCAGACTAACCAGGGAAGATGGGTTCATTGCCCAAAATATAAGACACCCATGACGGACCTGGAACATGGCCTGTGGTCCTGTCCCGACTCACAGAGGTTTTGGAAAGGGATAGAACAGTGGACCAAGAAAATATGTGGTGATATGGAGAGCTTAGACCCGATGCGATGGATTTTTCATTATCAAGCTAATCCTGACACTAGCAGACACCCACATATTTTGTGGCATTATATTGCATTGATAGCCAAAAGGCTTCTCCTCCAACATTGGCTCAATGACAGACCTCCAGACTTGTCTCAGGTCAGAAATTTGATGCGTCACACATTGACACTGGAGTCTCTAGACACATTACGTAACCCAAGTAAATTAACAAAAAAATTATTTTCAAGTGGAGAACATTCATTGTAAAGGAATTCACAGAAGGTGAAATGGATAACTTTATGAGACCTTTCCGTTCCACAGAGTGGTATGCCTTGGAGGTTCGGGGTGGTACATTGGGTAGACTGAGATGTGATGTTTAGGTGAATTCAGGGAGACTAGATGTCGAATAGATGTTTTATAATACAAATTCAACAATGATATAATACAATGTCTTGTATTTTTGTTAATTAAAAATGTCATAACTTGAAGGGGATATCCAGGGGAAGGGGGAGGGAGGGCTAATAACAACCATTGTTCATGTTTGTAAACAGACGTTTATATATGTCCCTAATTGATATATTCAATTTCTACGCAAGTTATGTTGGATATGTGTACTAAGATTTTTCAATTTCTGTGAACTATGTTTATACGCAAAATTCTAATAAAAAGATGGTTCAAAAAAAAAAAAAGCCAGGCTGGAGTTTGCCAAAACTTACCTGAGAGCCTAAAACGTTTTGGAAGACTGTTCTCTCTTTTTGGGCAAAGGCATCAACATAGAGTTTACAGGAGAAAAAAAAGAGGCATTCAAAGAAAAGAACACAGTCCCTACAGTCAGACATGGCGGAGGCTCCCTGATGTTTTGGGCTTGCTTTGCTGCCTCTGGCACTGGACTGCTTGACCGTGTGCATGGCATTATGAAGTCTGAAGACTACCAACACATTGTGCAGCATAATGTAGGGCCCAGTGTGAGAAAGCTGGGTCTCCCTCAGAGGTCATGGGTCTTCCAGCAGGACAATGACCCAAAACACACTTCAAAAAGCACCAGAAAATGGTTTGAGAGAAAGCACTGGAGACTTCTAAGGTGGCAGCAATAAGTCCAGACCTGAATCCCATAGAACACCTGTGGAGAGATCTAACAATGGCAGTTTGGAGAAGGCGCCCTTCAAATATCAGGGACCTGGAGCAGTTTGCCAAAGAAGAATGGTGTAAAATTCCAGCAGAGCATTGTAAGAAACTCATTGATGGTTACCGGAAGCGGTTGATCGCAGTTGTTTTGGCTAAAGGTTGTGCAACCAAGTATTAGGCTGAGGGTGCCAATAATTTTGTCTGGCCCATATTTGGAGTTTTGTGTGAAATGATCAATGTTTTGCTTTTTGCTTCATTCTCTTTTGTGTTTTTTCATTGAAGACAAATTAAATGAAGATAATAATACCAAAGAATTTGTGATTGCAATCATTATCAGGAAGAAACTGAGTATTATCTGACAGAATTGCAGGGGTGTCAATACTTTTGGCCAACACTGTACATGTATGTGTGGTTTTTGAGGTGCTTTGTGCTTATGTTGCAGATGGGGGACAATCAGGATTTTATCGGGCATTGTTGGCCATGTACCAGGACCACGAGGAGGCGGGCGTGGACGAGGCCATGATGACACTGGCCTATATTGCCATCCCCAGTGGCCAGGCGTCAGGGTCACAGGGTTCTCGGCTGCCATTGCATGGTCCCGGACAAAATCCTGATTTGTCCAGGGGCCCCAGACAACCCCACCCCTAAAGTTGGGCCACTGGGAGGGACTATGGGGACTCGGGGCCTCCAACCACGTCTGAACCAGTAGATGATTACACCTCTGTGGAGAGACGCTACCAATGATTTATGTTTTGTGTATTGTATTATCTTTTTTCATTCACATTTATACACACAGTATGTGTGTTTTATTTTGTGTTGCACACAAATATTTGTTTTGGCCACAATATCATGTTTGAATTTTATGTCTCATGTATGTGTAGATATGTATTGTGATGTAGTTTGAGAGTGAAAGCCTGTGTGTCACCTGTTTAGGCCACATAGCCAAGCAAACATGTTATTGTACATATTTAGACACTAGATGGCGGCCCGATTCTAAAGAATCGGGTAGTCTAGAATCCATATATAGTTTATTTACTTATAGTTACCAATAATGCAATTAAGACATGAGATCTATCCATCAACTACCTATGTTTGTATGGTCTATGTAATTTTTGGAAATTTAATTGTTATATGCTAAGGTGTTTGGTACACATACTGGCCAATACTTGTGTACCCATCAAGTAGCTTTATTTAAGAAATCAATGTTCATAGTCTACGTATTCGCCAATCTGTGTTTGCCCATCAACCCCGTCAGGTAGCCTTAGATCTGATGGGTACCTAATCTACCTTATTACTATTTATTAACACTTAGACCCCTTTCACATCAGGAGAGGTGCGGATGGAGGGGTGAGGAGGGTGCAACTGGAGGGGTGAGGAGAGGTGAGGCTGGAGGGTTGAGGAAAGGTGAGGCTGGAGGTGTGAGGAGAGGTGAGGCTGAAGGGGTGAGGAGAGGTGAGGCTGGAGGGGTGAGGAGAGGTGAGGCTGGAGGGGTGAGGAGAGGTGAGGCTGGAGGGGTGAGGAGAGCAGAGGCTGGAGGGGTGAGGCGAGATAAGGCTGAAGCAGTGAGGAGAGGTGAGGCTGGAGGGGTGAGGAGATAGATGTGGCCGGACACCGGGCTGTGGGGTGGGCTGGCTCCCGGCTGAATGTAACACGATGTTGGTGGAGGACGCACACCGGGCTGTGGGCGGGGCCTGAGAATTGCGGGTGAGCGGAGATGAATGTGGCCGGTCTGCGGGGGTGCTGGCGGTGGTGCCGGAGGCCGCACACCGGAGTGTGGGCCGGTCCGGCTCCCGGATGTTGGGGGAGGAGGCACAGCGGGCTGTTGGCGGCGTAGTGCCGGTTTTTGGTACTTGCGTACGCTCTCCTCACCCCTCCTGTGTGTGTGCGGGGGTGATGATTGAGGAGTGGATGCAGTGCTGTGAAAGTGTAGCGAGAGTTTGTGTGTGTGTCCGGGTGTGTGAGTGTGTATGTGTGATGTTGTTCGGATGGTGTGTGTGTGTTTTGAGACACTGTAGGGGCGGCCGTAAGCGTAGCGGGGTGCATGAGTCTCGCTCCCGCTTACAGCCGCCATCTTGGCTCACCCTGAACGGGTGTAGGGCTCCGGTGGCGTCACGTAGCTCCGGACAAAGTGACGGAAGTGCCATTGGCTTCTAAATATAGCTCTGGACAAAGTGACGGAAGTGCCTTCGGCTTTTATATATTAGATATGATACATCTCTTGCTCCCCTACTTGTCACAATGTTGGTTTTTCCAAAAATTACACCAACATGGCTGTACAATTGTGTAGACGTCACCCACCTCATGTTTGTGTTATTTGCCATACAATGTTCATGAGTAGTGTGTCACCCATTGTTTTGTTTGGGCGGGGGTTTAAATTGGGTCAGTAATGTAGTCTCCTGCTACGAACATTGAAGGGGTTCATTAATGCACCACATACGTATGTTGACATTCATTTTTGCGTCTTCAATGCAAATGTGACCCCTCAAACAGTTATAACGGCCATTACCATGTTGTGTTATGAAAGAGGTGTCCCCTCCATACTCCTGCACCTCTGTGTATATAGTAATGAGGCAGAACACAGTAGTGGGATTTGCTGCATTTGTTTATTTGTGAAAATCCCATTTCCATTTTGAGGTTTTTTTTTTGTTTTTTGTCCAATATGTTGGCCAAGGTGAAGGTTTTTTTTTTTTTGGGAATTTGGTTGTCACCTTTTCTTGTGGTTTTTTTGGTAACCCTTTTTTGCTTATTTTGGGTCTTATTTTCACCCACTCTATTTTTTTTTTTTTTAAACTATTTTTGGTTTTTTTTTTGTGGTTTTAACAAACCTTTTTTTTATTTTTTTGTGTTTTTTTTTTTTTTTAAAACACTTTTTTTTATAATTTTAAAACCAAAAACACAACATGGCAACATGCCACACAATTTACACACAAGGGGCATGAGAAAAGGGGAACATTTAAAGCACATTAGGGCTGTGCCCCAACCCCAGGACGGTCCCCAGCCTGCCCACCAGTGAGACGCTGGATGAGGGCCACCATCCTATCCAAATTGGCCTGCGCCTCACGATGGACAGCAAGCCGCTCCTCGATTGTTTGTTGGCCTGTTGGGTAAATATTAAAAATGACTACAATGTAGTTCTGTGCAGACCAATGTTATGTGACTGTGTTAATGAAATTACGATTAAGGTCATCATCAGCCACTTCCCTTGGTGCTGGGGGTGATGACGTCCCTGCCAACATGGGCTCAGCTGGTGTGCCATCTGCATTAAGCAGAGGGATACAACAAAAACAGCAAGGCATTAACACTGGCTCACACAGGCCAAATTTGGGAACACAAGCTAATGTAGTATGGTCAGCACGTACCATCAGGCCCACCTCCACCAGGCTCACATTCAGCCTGTGGGGACCATTCCCCAGCAGGGCTGCTACATCGGGTGGAGGGGTGGCTACAGGGGATGGAGTCTGCAGCCAATGCTGTGTAGGGCCGGTGTTAGGCGTTGGCCCTTTTGAATCCCTTCCAGGTGGTGTGACCAGTGGGCTGTGCGGCCTGAGGCTGGGCTGGCGGGTGCAGAGGGGGGACTCGGAGGGGCTCCAGAGGCCGAGCTGGCAGCAGGGGAGGACCCTGCCCTTCCAGGGTAAGGTGGTGATGGGCTGCCAGATGGTGGTTGTGGCGGTGAAGGAGGTCTGACGGGTGGTGGACTTGCGGCTGGTGATAGCTGGCCTTCAGAGCTGTCAGCATCCTCTGTATGATTACACATTGCAATTATGTACACATGTAGACCACCCACAACACCTAGGACAAAAAACATGTCATTTGTTTGTGTGTCAGTAATGCCTGCAGTCAACATGTCAATGCTTGTTGCTTTGCCCATAGTGGTGTGATGTGACTGTGGCCATCTCTACATGGCCATGGCCAAAAACACAGTTTTGGGGACATGCAGCACAAACCCAAATTTCCTGATGCCCATAACAGAGACTTTGACACACACAATTGGGCCATTCATGTTGTGTGTGCAGAGCTTTGTTGTGGATGATGGGCCTACAGGATGGAATATTGACCCGCACAAATCATTGTGACAAATGATAACAAGTATACTGACACATCCATATCCATGCAGAGTAATGTACAGATGCACATGACCACACAGGGCTAAGGTGGTTTACTGCTCATGTGGCAACATTAAAAGGAAATCTGGGTAATGGATATATTGTCATTCCCAACAACATTGTGTGACAGGCTGTATGTCACATCATGCTAATATTGACTGTATGTGTCATGGTGGTGAAGACATGACGTACATGTTAACCTCAGCCTTACTATCCAGCTATGTGTGTGGGTATAGTGATATGATGAGTATGTTCACATCAGAAATGGCATCACATAGTAGTGTAGTCTGCACTTTCCTGTTGCTTTTTCATAACCGGCAGATGCAGAGGGATGAAGGCACAACATCAGGTGCTCAGGGTACCTATGTGACAGGCTACACTTCCATGTGGTGGTACGGGTTTGATTGTTGTTGTGATGAGGTATGTGTGTATCACAATTACTCACCACGCAGCCTCCTAATCCGGGCCCGGATGGTGTCAGTGCGCCCTGGACACTTGTACCTCGTGTCCGCCACCTTCTTCTGTATCTGCTGGGTGGTGCGCTCCACACCCAGTCTCCTCAGCAGGGCCCTCTTCACTTTACGCAGGATGGCCTGCTGGTGGAGACGTGGGGCTGGTGGCGCTGCTGACACCAATAGTCACAGCTGTCCAACATGTTGATGAGAATCAACAGCTCTGGCTCGCCCCATGCTGCAGCTCTATGTGCAGACGCCATCGCTACCTCTGCAGGGGAAGGGAAAGTACCTGGAAGGCCGGGCCCAACGTGACACAACGACATGACGTCATTGCGCAGGCTCGTTACACAGAGGACACTTCAGGGAATGCACAACGGCGCAACAGAGTAGTGTGCCTTTCAGGGACGCCATAACGTCACCCCAATACATGAAGAAGGAACCGTAGGGTGACGGATGTGCGTGGCAACTGGAGACCGTACATGCGTAACTATTTTATTTGGGGCTGACATATGGTTTTTCATTTGTGTATGGTGAACATGTTGGTTTACACATTTCGGCAAACAACACTGACACTTGTATTATTACACATATTTTTCAGTGTATGTTTGCATTCACCATGTACATTCTGCCCCTATTACGAATTTACTGAGGACGTCCAAACATCATAAACTCAGTATAACTCTGATGCGGGACTCCATGACGCTCGTCTTTGCCTTTCCAATACACTTGTGAAGAAGAAGATGAGTCTGGTGAAGAACGCAAAGATCATCAAATATGGCGCCTTTGCCATGGGCAGCCAATGGGAACGCAGCAGCGGCCACCAATCGCGGCACACGAGGCGCACCAAACAGCACGCTCAGGCACGCCTCCGGAATGGCTTCCAGATTGTCTGAACTCACTTTCTACATCGCTATCGCTCAGTCACACGCCATGATGCGCTGAGATCGCCTGGTGGATATCGCCTGATTTCTCAGCAGAGCAGGGCGATCAGGCGACGCTCCACCGGTGAATTATCATCGTAAAATCACCCTGTCTCACGCCGCAACGCACAGGCGATATGGTAGTGACATTGCCGCATGCGGAGATTGCTTAGTAAATCCCCCGGCGATATCGCCACATGTGACGGTGCCTTTATCCTCCGCTCAGGGTTCTGATCTTTATTCTTCTTTTCTCGGCTTTGTGGTTCCTATGAAGATTTACAGATTGGACAAGTGTCTGAAGCTTTAGTAGATTCCACCGGTGGCGTCAACATGACGATCAAACTGGATCAGACGCCCCCGGATGTGGCGGATCATGGTGAGAGCGGTGTACAGCGGGTGATGGGGCGTCAGACCCGGTCCGGGGTGATCCCACCTGATCCTATATACTATATACATATATAGGAGATCTATAGCTCATAAATATTCATGAGGCCTTATTAATATTCACAAGCCTGATGAATATTTACTAGACCTGACCGGTAATCAGAAGGCCAAGATTTATCCATAATTCTGATCAATATCCATTAGCCCTGACCAATATATTCCATAGAGCTGATCAATATTGTTTAGTCTTCACTGGTCCGGTAATCATCAGACCCGACCAATAATAATTAGCTCTCACCAATATTTATTTAGTTATTATTAATTATCATTAGACATGACTAATATTCATAATTATGTCCAATATTTATTAGCCCAGATCAATATATATTAGGTGTGACTAATTCATTACACCTGACCGATATTTATTAGCTCATTCTTTCTGACTAATATTCATTACATCTGAACAATATTTATTAGACCTGATAAATAATTATTAAGCCTGGACAATATTTTTTTGCCTAAGGACTGAGCAATATTCATAATTACGACCAATTATTAGGCCTGATCAAGATATATTAGACATGACCAATAATTACGCAGGTCTGTCTAATAGACATGACCAATTTTTATGATTCTGACCAATGTCAAGTGAAAGTGTCAATTCCAGTTTTGTCCACCAGAGGGCGCTGGTGCTATACCATTTCTATTCCTTTAATGTAATATATTTAGCCAAAATCAGTATCCATTAGTCTGACTAATATTCATTACACCTGAACATTATTTATTTGATCTGGAAAATAATAATTAGGCGGGGGGACTGATAAGGACAATATTGATAATTGGACAGGGTAATGATATAGGACAGGAATTGATAAGGACTAAGGCTGCCTTGAGCATATAGTTATGACATTAGGCAATAATCAATCGGATCAGTCGGATGATAATTTACCCATGGACTAGGGCTGGATGATTGCATGATTATAGGACATCGGTATGATTGAGACGTGGGACATGGACATTGGGACATCCAAGGATCTAGAGGACAGGCGGAGATGATGAGGACAGGTTGAGGATGATAGAGGACGGGGATGATGATATAGGACAGGGGACAGACAGGGGGAGATGATGAGGACAGGGTACAGGGGGGAGATGATAGAGGACAGGGGGAGATGATAGAGGACAGGGGGAGATGATAGAGGACAGGGGGGAGATGATAGAGGACAGGGGGGAGATGATGAGGACAGGGGGAGATGGATAGAGGACAGGGGGGAGATGATAGAGGACAGGGGGGATGAAGAGGACAGGGGGGAGATGATAGAGGACAGGGGGAGATGATAGAGGACAGGGGGAGATGATAGAGGACAGGGGGGAGATGATAGAGGACAGGGGGGAGATGATAGAGGACAGGGGGGAGATGATAGAGGACAGGGGAGAGGATAAGGACGGGGAGATGATAGAGGACAGGGGGGAGATGATAGAGGACAGGGGAATGATAGAGGACAGGGGGAGATGATAGAGGACAGGGGGAGATGATAGAGGACAGGGGGGGGAGATGATAGAGGACATGGGGAGGGGGAGGTGGGCGGGAGATGATAGAGGAGGGAAGGGGGGGAGAGACGGGGGGGGGGGAAGCGGACAGGCAGGGTTATGTACTGAGCACTGCCTCTGGGAATGCTCAGTACATAAACACGGAGCTGATATTTTATTATATTCTTATATTATATATAATATATATAAATATACAGTATATGTAATTCCAATTATTATATTATATATATTTATTACTATTATTATTTTACACAAAATAATTTTTAACCAAAAATATATACAAATGTATTTCCATTCATGACACTATACTGCCCTCTAATGCTCAGAAATTACATTACAGGAAAGACATTAAATTATAAAATATAAAATAATACTATTATTATTAGTATTATTATATTTTATATTATATAAGATATAATATATAATGATATTATATTGTAATTTTAATTATATAATCATATATTTTTATTTTCTACACAAAATATATCTCTATACAAATATAAATACAAATGTATTTCCATTTATGACATTATACTGCCCCTCTAGTGGACAGAAATTACACTACAGAAAGACAGAAAATTAGAATAAAAATACTATTATTATTAGTATTATTATATTTTATATTATATGAGCTATAATATATATAATTATAATATGTGTCATTATAATTACCGGTATATAATCATATATTTGTATTATTATTTTACACAAAATATATTTTCTATACAATATATATATAATGTATTTCTATTACATTTCATGACACTTTACTGCCCTCTAGTGGACAGAAATGACACTACAGAAAGAAAATTAAATGATAAAAATATAAAAATACTATTATTATTATATTTTATATTATATATAATTATATTATATATGTGTAATTATAATTATTATATATATATATTATTATTATTTTACACAACATACATTTATATATAATTGTATAAAAATATATTTCCATTACATTTCATGACACTATACTGCCCTCTAGTGGACAGAAATGACACTACAGAAAAACAGAAAATGAAAGTATAAAATATAAAAATACCGTATATACTCGTGTATAAGCCGAGTTTTTCAGCCCAAAAGTCTCCCCCTCGGCTTATACACGAGTCACTACGGTTGGTGGGGGCTGTGGAGGCTGGAGGAGGCAGGGGGAGGCTGCTGTATGAGCGGCCCCGTCACGTGGGGCCGCTCATTATATATGCACTGCTTCCCCTGTCAATCAGCGACAGGGGGAAGCAGTGCATAACTAAATAAATGGCCCCCAAATGCTGGCACTCGCCCCCCTTGTAAGGGCCCTCCCCCGCTGCTTATCTTACCATCCCGGTCTTCTGCTCAGCGCCGCTCCTCGGTGCTCTGTTCTTCATCCTCCCGTCCAGCTACATCCGGGATCCCCGGCCGTCGCAGGCATTCTTTTCTGCCCTTTCTGCCCCTGTCTCTGCCCCACATGCTCTTTTCTGCCCCCTGTCTCTGCCCCCTGCTATTTTCTGCCCCCAGTGCTCTGTCGGCCCCCTGTCTCTGCCCCACATGCTCTTTTCTGCCCCCTGTCTCTGCCCCACATGTTCTCTGTTCTGCCCCCTGTCTCTGCCCCACATGCTCCCTTTTCTGCCCCGTCTCTGCCCCACATGCTGTTCTCTGCCCCCTGTCTCTGCCCCACATGCTCTTCTCCGCCCCGTCTCTGCCCCATATGCTATTTTCTGCCCCTCAAGCTCTTTTCTGCCCCACTGCTATTTCTGCCCCCGTGCTCTTTTCTGCCCCCTGTCTCTGCCCCACATGCTTTTTTCTGCCCCCTGTCTCTGCCCCACATGCTCTTTTCTGCCCCCTGTCACTGCCCCACATGCTCTTTTCTGCCCCCTGTCACTGCCCCACATGCTCTTTTCTGCCCCCTGCACTGCCCCACATGCTCTTTTCTGCCCCTGTCACTGCCCCACATGCTCTTTTCTGCCCCTGTCACTGCCCCACATGCTCTTTTCTGCCCCCTGTCACTGCCCCACATGCTCTTTTCTGCCCCCTGTCACTGCCCCACATGCTCTTTTCTGCCCCCTGTTCTGCCCACATGCTCTTTTCTGCCCCGTCACTGCCCCACATGCTCTTTTCTGCCCCCTGTCACTGCCCCACATGCTCTTTTCTGCCCCCTGTGCTCTTTTCTGCTCCCATGCTGTCTTTTCTGCCCCCACCGCTCTTTCTACCCTGTCTCTGCCTCCTATGCTCTTTTCTGCCCCCATTGCTGTTTTCTGCCCCGTGTCTCTGCCCCACATGCTCTTTTCTGCCCCCTGTCTGCCCCTCATGCTCTTTCTGCCCCCTGTCTCTGCCACCCATGCTATTTTCTGCCCGCTCTGCTCTTTCTGCCTCCCCATGCTCTTTCTGCCCCATCTCTACCACCCATGCTCTTTTCTGCCCCCCATGCGCTCTGTCCCTGTCTCTGCCCCCATGCTGTCTTTTCTGCCCCCTGTCTCTGCCCCATGCTCTCTTTTTCTACCCCCACTGCTGTTTCTGCCCCCTGTCTCTGCTTCACATGCTCCTTTCTGCCCCCACTGCTGTTTCTGTCTTCTGCCTGCCCCACATGCTCTCTTTTGCCCCCACTGCTGTTTCTGTGCTCTGTCTCTGCTCCACATGCTTTTTTCTGCCCCCCCCCCACCGTGTCTGTGCCCCACATGGCTTCTTTTCTGCCCCCTGTCTCTGCACCACATGCTCTTTTCTGCCCCCTGTCTCTGCCCCCTGCTATTTTCTGCCCCCAGTGCTCTGTCGGCCCCCTGTCTCTGCCCCACATGCTCTTTTCTGCCCCCTGTCTCTGCCCCACATGTTCTCTGTTCTGCCCCCTGTCTCTGCCCCACATGCTCTCTTTTCTGCCCCGTCTCTGCCCCACATGCTCTTCTCTGCCCCCTGTCTCTGCCCCACATGCTCTTCTCCGCCCCGTCTCTGCCCCACATGCTATTTTCTGCTCCTCAAGCTCTTTTCTGCCCCCACTGCTATTTCTGCCTCCCGTGCTCTTTTCTGCCCCGTCTGCCCTCCATGCTCTTTTCTGCCCCTGTCTCTGCCCTCCATGCTCTTTTCTGCCCCCCTGTCTCTGCCCCAGTGCTTTTTGTGCCCTGTGTCTCTTGCCCCCCCCCTCTACTTACATAATTGCCTTGTGGCCACTTCCGTCCGGCTGTAACGATATCCCACAATCCACCGCGACAGCCGGAAGTGCAACGACCGCCATATTGGAAGACCCAAGTAATGGATCTTCCAGTATGGCAATCGCATCGGTTGGCGGCGGCACAGACACCCGACACGGACACCCACCTCCCCGCAGCAACCCGCATACACCCCCGCCGCCACCCCTGTCTTCCGCCATTGCCTGCCGAACCACAGAAACCTGTATATCACCACAGGTTACAGGACCTGCGATAATGTCAGAGTCATGTGACCAGTCATATGACCGTCATATCGCCACAGCTCCGGCGGTAATAGTAAGGAATTCACTGCTGTAACAGACTGCAGAGAGAGAGAGAGAGTGCAGAGGGAGGAGAGGCACAAACAAAGAGCAGGTGGGGCAGAGACAGGGGGCAGAAAAGAGCAGGGGGCAGAGACAGGGGGGGCAGAAAAGAGAGCATGTGGGGCAGAGACAGGGGGGGGCAGAAAAGAGCATGTGGGGCAGAAAAGAGAGCATGTGGGGCAGAGACAGGGGGTAGAAAAGAGCATGTGGGCAGAGACGGGGTAGAAAAGAGAGCATGTGGGGCAGAGACAGGGGACCGAAAGAGCAGGGGGGGCACAAAATAGCATGGGGGCATGAAAGAGCATGTGGGGCAGAGACAGGGGACAGAAAAAGCATGGGGGGGGCAGAAAAGAGCATGGGGTGGGCAGAAAAGAGCATGGGGGGGGCAGAAAAGAGCATAGGGGGCAGAAAGAGCACTGGGGGCAGAAAGAGCACTGAGGGCACTAAATAGCATAGGGGGCATAAAAGAGAGCATGTGGGGCAGAGACAGGGGGCAGAAAAAGCATGTGGGGCAGAGACGGGGGGGGGGGGGGAAGGGGCAGAAAAGAGCATGGGGGGCAGAGACTGGGCAGAAAAGAGCATGTGGGGCAGAGATGGGGTAGAAAAAAAAGCATGTGGGGCAGAGACAGGGGGTGGGGGGCAGAAAAGAGCATGGGGGGCAGAGACAGGGGGCAGAAAAGAGCACGGGAGGCAGAGACTGGGCAGAAAAGAGCATGTGGGGCAGAGACAGGGGGTAGAAAAAAAAGCATGTGGGGCAGAGACAGGGGGTGGGGGGCAGAAAAGAGCATGGGGGCAGAAACAGGGGGCAGAAAAGAGCATGTGGAGCAGAGACAGGGGGCACAAAATAGCATGGGGGCAGAGACAGGGGGCAGAAAGAGCACTCAGGGCACAAAATAGCATGGGGGCAGAGAAGAGCATGGGGATCAGAAAAGAGCATGTGGGGCAGAGACGGGGCAGAAAAGAGAGCATGTGGGGCAGAGACATGGGGCAGAAAAGAGAGCCTGTGGGGCAGAAAAGAGCATGTGGGGCAGAGATGGGGGTCAGAAAAGAGCATGTGGGGCAGAGACATGGGGCAGAAAGCACTGGGAGCACAAAATAGCATGTAGGGCAGAGGCAGGGGGCAGAACAGGAACATTCCAACCTCTGACGTTAGGCTGGAGGGTCTCATCAAGGATCGTCCACTGCTTACTGCCCGACAAGCACCCAATCTGAGGGACCGGCTCACTGTAAGCCATTTCAAACAGGCAGGCACCACCTGGGGCGAGGGATCAGGCTGCATGGCTCATTCCCGTGTGGAGCCTGTATCGTGTGCCAATATATGACACGCACTTACTCTAATTTTGTCAATCCCCAGGATATAAAGGAGCATCCTTTACATGGCTTCATCAATTGCTAAAGCTCCAACGTCATATATGGTATTATTTGCCCTTGTGATCGTGTTTATACCGGAGAAAGAACCCAGGAATTACGTAAGAGGATTTAGAGGCACATCTCTACCATCAACCTGGCTGCCCCCGGGGTTTGAGGGTGGTAGGCTTGGATTCTGTGAAGACCACTATAAGGCTACGTTCACACATCGCGTATTTTGTCGCGTATTTTTACGCATGCAGTTTTCTAAAGAAATACGCGCGTTTTTTGATGCGTTTTTTTACGGACGCGTTTTTTCTGCATGTGTACTGAAAACACATAGAAATTAAGTTTGTTAAAAAAAAAAAAAAAAAAAAAAAAAGCCTTGTGATGTCATTTCCTTTCTTTTCCATTATTACATTCTCCATTGAAAAGTGAACTAGAGAATGGACAATCTACATGCTGCATTTTCTATGTCCAGCAAGGGCAACCCAAGCAGCTGGGGGCTGGAATCCTCAGCGTGGTGAGGCCCAACCGTTCTGGGCCCACCACGCTAAGGACCGCAGCCAACAGCCGCCCCAGCAGTGGCGCCTCAATGAGAGATGCCAAACCTGGCAGGTACCTCGCTCTTCCAGCTGCCCTGGGCGGTGGCAGTCTGGGTAATAACGGGGTTGGTGACACCTTTTTTGACAGCTGCCACCAAGCCTCTATTGGTAATGTCAGCCGTCAGTGTGACAGCCAGCTATTAGCAATAGAGAAATTGAGATTGGAAACAAAAAAAAAAATTGCTATTGCATCGGGAGTGCGATGAAATGAACAGGTGCCGTAGAAATAGCCGCTGAATAGCACAGTCCTCTCTCCAGAAACTACACTGTTGTTGCAAGATTTATATGGAGTATATGGTGGCTCAGTGGTTAGCACTGTATATGGTGGCTCAGTGGTTAGCACTGTATAGTGGCTCAGTGGTTAGCACTGTTTAAAGGTGGCTCAGTGGTTAGCACTGTATGGTGGCTCAGTGGTTAGCACTGTATATGGTGGCTCAGTGGTTAGCACTGTATATGGTGGCTCAGTGGTTAGCACTGTATATGGTGGCTCAGTGGTTAGCACTGTATATGGTGGCTCAGTGGTAATCGCTGTACAGTGGCTCCGTGGTTAGCACTGTATAAGGTGGCTCAGTGGTTAGCACTGTATATGGTGGCTCAGTGGTTAGCACTGTATATGGTGGCTCAGTGGTTAGCACTGTATACGGTGGCTCAGTGGTTAGCACTGTATATGGTGGCTCAGTGGTAATCGCTGTACAGTGGCTCAGTGGTTAGCACTGTATACGGTGGCTCAGTGGTTAGCACTGTATATGGTGGCTCAGTGGTTAGCACTGTATATGGTGGCTCAGTGGTTAGCACTGTATATGGTGGCTCAGTGGTTAGCACTGTATACGGTGGCTCAGTGGTTAGCACTGTATATGGTGGCTCAGTGGTTAGCACTGTATATGGTGGCTCAGTGGTTAGCACTGTATACGGTGGTTCAGTGGTTAGCACTGTATATGGTGGCTCAGTGGTTAGCACTGTATATGGTGGCTCAGTGGTTAGCACTGTATATGGTGGCTCAGTGGTTAGCACTGTATATGGTGGCTCAGTGGTTAGCACTGTATCGGTGGTTCAGTGGTTAGCACTGTATATGGTGG